>MU132141.1:1717330-1762456 GCA_015039395.1 Ceratobasidium sp. AG-I | reverse complement strand
CTTCCCAGGATTTAGCCTGTTTAAGCTGTCTTGTGTAAATCCCACCATACCACATCATCGTAGGCAAAATGAAATCAAATGTTATGGTATGCGATAGAGAAATTCTCAAAGTATGTGAAGGTCTATTTGTCTCGTAGTTGCGATGCTGTATCATTGCGTGACGCACAAAAGATCTCAAATCTGTCCCACTTCCCGGGCGCTTACGGTAAGCCGAGTCTTGTGTGCTCAATGATGACGATGATGCTTCTCGAACGAATGCATCCTTGTGCACCATACTCGGGTCCACTAACCCGAAGCTGACTACCACAACCAGCTTTAATCTTGTCCACAATGTCCGCTGAACGGGCCGACGAACGCGCGCCCCTCCTCCCCTCCTCACACGTCCCCAACTCAAATGGGCTCCCCACAGGAGACAGTGACCACACACCCGAACGAGAAAGGCGGAAACACGACGTGGTGAAGCTGACGATATCAGGTGTACTTACGTTGTTGTTTGTCTGCGCGGTCGTTGCTGGAATCACGCTGTTTGAGGATAGCTTGCATACTGATCCGGAGAAGGTTGCGCTGGGTGTTTTGGCGAAGGCGCCAGTTATTGTGAGTCGGTTAGCACACTTGGAACTAAGTATGGGTTCTAACTAGATTTGCGGCCACCTATCAGGATGGGCATATTGGTACGCTCGTTTCATTCCAAGCACCAATAGAAATCAAAGTGAACAATTGGGCTAGATTTACCTGAGCTTGTGCGCGTGGCTTACAAGAACAACATCTCTGCGTTCGATCTGCGCGAGCACATGCCTGGGCATGTGGATATCCCCCGTATTCGCCGAGGTCGCGTAGGAGGCTTCTTCTGGAGTGTTTATGTGGATTGCAAGGTATGGTAAACTTAGAATGCCGTTATGAGTGATCTGACAAGCTTGTCCATTCATGCTGGAACCATAGGACGATGGCCCAGATTTTTTGATACCAACAAACCGCGTCAGGTAGGTTTGACGTTGTATGGTCTTGTGTTTATTGGCTCTCAACTTGTCTGTTAGAGATACCCTGGAACAGATCGACATTTCTAAACTGTTGATTCAGAAATACTCAGATGTAAGTCTGTTTACGCTGTATTGACCTCATACTTACTCGTCACCAGACATTTATGTTAGCAACGACGACAGCTGAAGTCAAAGAGGCGTTCCGTGTAGGCAAAGTGGCGTCTCTCATAGGCGTTGAAGGGTTAGCTAAATTGTCTACCAATGCACCTAATTGCGAGAACTAATCATGGGTATGAAACTAGCGGCCACCAACTCGGAAACTCCCTCTCCGTCCTTAGACAATATCACGCAGTGGGAGCCCGCTACCTAACTCTTACGCACTCCTGCAACAATCCGTTCGCAGACTCGGCAGGAATATCTACGCCTGTCCCACCAACTCATGGGGGTTTAAGGTAAGCAAATCCGTAAATTCATTTTGCTCTCACATATCAACAACTCATATTTACACCCGCGATTTAGCGAGTTGGGTAAAGAGCTCGTCCTTGAACTGAATCGCCTTGGTATGCTAGTAGACCTATCACATGTCTCAGACGACACGGCTGCACAAGCTCTTCAGCTCAGCCGCGCCCCAGTCATCTGGTCCCATTCTTCCGCTCGCGCAGTCCATAACGTGGCGCGTAATGTACCAGACTACATTCTTGAAATGATTGGCACAGGGAAAGGCAAGAAGGATGGGGTAGTAATGGCGAGCACCACTCACTACATCCCGGATACCCCAAAATTGACCAAGCGCATTTAACCTAGGTGAACTTTTCGGCGTCTTTCGTTGCGAGTCCGGGGAACGCGACTGTTGCTGCGGTTGCGGATCATGTTGAACATATTGGACGCATTGCCGGACGAGAACAGTGCGTGCAGTTTTTTTTAATCGATTAGTCAATATTCAATGATTTTATTTGCAGCGTCGGCATTGGAAGTGACTATGACGGTGTCGCTTCCACTCCTGTCGGGTTAGAAGATATAGCAACATATCCGGCACTCGTGCGTATACTAGGTCGACGCTCGATGACACTAATAACTGATGCTTAAGTACCGCCAGTTTACTGAGCTTCGTCGTCGCGGCTGGACGCGCATGCAACTTGCAGGTCTAGCGAGTGGAAACCTTCTACGGATCCTACAAGGCGCAGAGTCAGTAGCACACCAGCTGGCTCACCTTCCTCCAAGTATGGCGGTTTACGAGAAGCGGACTGATATAGGTCGAAGTGCTGAACTTTAGCAAGGCTCTGGATTGCCATGAAATCACGGTCAGGTTTGTTGCATGTGTCAACTTGCGCATATGTCAAAACGGGTAGTGTTTCGAGGCATTGTTGTTGTTGCGTACATCCTACTTGAATTAAATACATAAATCTACTTTCTTACATCCTCCCATCTAAGATTGATTTTGAAGTACATGCAAACAGCTTTCAATTACGTCCACAGCCTGGTCCACCTCCTCCGCCTTGACGTTCAAGCTTGGGACCAGTCGTACAGCGTCTTTGCCAGCAGTGAGCAACAGCACACCGCGCTCTCGGGCTAGCTTAACGAGCTTCGCTGGATCCTCAGTTTTCTTGAAAGGAAGTCCTCGCAAAAGGCCTCGGCCGCGTGCGGGGCCGGCAAGAATTTCTGGGAACATTTCAGGCAGGGCGTTCAAGCGAGTTTCAAGCTGTTGGGTGACTTTTTGAACGTGTGAAATGAACGAGGGCTCGGAAAGGCGGGAGAGAACGTGGTGGCCGAGGCGGGTTGCGATAGGAGATCCGCCAAAGGTTGTTCCATGTGAGCCTTGAGAACGCAAGCATCGAAAATTAACTGTCGAGGTACGCGCGTCAAGGGAGCACGGGACTAACCGACTGTCATAGCCTGTGCAATAGTGTCTCGGACGAGGATAGCGCCAATAGGGAACCCGTTTGCGAGAGGCTTGGCCATTGTCACAATGTCAGGATGGCAATCAGCCGGGAAGGCAGCATGCGCCCAGAGCTTTCCCGAGCGATACAGACCGCACTGAATGGTACAATTAGTTCGTGCTTCAATGCATACATTTGTTGACATTTTACTCACCTGAATTTCGTCAAAGATCAGTACGGCTCCAACCTCGTCGCACCTCTTACGGAGCGCCCGCAGGAAGTCTTCCCCTGCCCCGTGAACACCACCTTCGCCTTGCACAGGTTCCACAATAACGGCGCACGTATCATGCCCAACAAGCGCCTCGATCCCAGCAATGTCGTTGTACTGTCCGACATCAAAGCCGGGTACAAGGGGAGCAAAAGGAGCCTGGTATTTGGGATTTGTAGTTGCGCTGAGAGCGCCCATAGAGCGCCCGTGAAACGCGTTCGCGAAGCACGCGATCCGAATCTTAGGAGAGTCCTCCCAGTTCCTGCCCGACTCTGCTTGAGCCCATCGCTCCTTCCCAATCTTTCGCGCAAACTTCAATGCACCTTCGTTGGCCTCGGTTCCAGAATTCGAGAAGAAGACTTTGGCGCCTCCGGCTGCCTCGCTCGTACCAGCCTCAAACCCAAGACCTCCATCACGTTTTGTGAGTCGAACAACGAGAGACGCAAGTTCACCGACCCATTCGTTATGGAACGCATTAGAGGTGTGGAGAAGTGTAGCTGCCTGTTCCCCAGCGACTTTCGCTAACTCGGCATCACCATGGCCGAGCGCATTGACTGCAATGCCTGCGCTGAAATCAAGGTACTTGCGCTCTGTGGTATCCCACACCCAAGATCCCTTGCCGTGCTTGAGAATAAAAGGGGGGCGTGCATATGTATTAACAATGTTCTTTTCGATCTCGGCAATGTGCGCCTTTACTGCCTCCGAGATGGAGGCCTCGTCTTCAGGATGAGTGACCGCGGTGTACGTAGTGCATGGCTGTGAATATGGTTAGCGCGTGAGTCTCGCAGCAGATGAGGACGAATCGTTGTTCACTTTTGTGGATGCGAACCTTGCTTGAGTGCGCAGCAGCGAGCGAGTAGAACGCATCATGGTCAGCCGCATAGTTAGCTATTATTGAATACAAGAAAGTGTAGATATTTCAGAGATTGGCAATTTCGAGTAGAAAGCAGTAGGCGAGCAACGAGGTATAGATTAAAGGAGGCAGTAGTCGGAAGCACTCGAAAGCGTTTTTACTAGCTCAAGGGGTGATCGTAGTACCAGAGAGAATTGCTTGTGAGTCAAGCGGAAGGCAGAGGCAAATGAGTGCGGAGTCGGCCGAGTCCAAAATTGATTGCAAATGATAAGTACCTAAGCGCCTCAGGAGTGGAGCTGCAAGATGGACACAAGAAATATATAACGATTCAGGCGTGAAGAGGTACAATTAAGGAGCAAGAGTCGACAAGAGAACATGGTTATGAGTGTGAATATTCCACAAAACGTTCGCGTTTCTAGTCGCTGGCCTCGCTTCCGGACACTGACATAGCCGACTCAGAGGAGCGGGAACGAGCGCGTTTTGGTTTGGGAGATTGTGTTCCCGAACGGCCGCGAGGGGGCGGAGAAGCATCTCTCATCGGAGAGGAGGAACGCTGACGCCTAGGGGGCGACGGCGACCGTGAGTCGCGACCGCGTCGTGGAGAGGGAGAACGCGCCGCACGCCTAGGAGGCGATGGAGAACGAGAATCTCTGCGAGGAGGAGAGCGTTCTGCTGGGCGGCGGGGCGACCGAGAACGAGATCTCCGAGGCGGATATGCTCGTCGTGAATAAGGCGAAGGAGATCGACGGCGGGGCGGGCTACGATCTCTACGACGGGGAGAATAATCTCGGGGAGGCGGAGAGCGTCGAGAGTGCGAGTCACCATCCCGACCACGTCCTGATTGAGGAGGTCCCATCCTTGCCTCGCGCTCCTTCCGCTCTTGGTCTTCCCTTCGCCTGCGCAGACGGTCACGCTCCTTGCGCTCCGCTTCCCAGCGTTTACTATCTTCCTCACGTTTCAGACGTGTCTCCTCCCGGCGCCGGTCATTCTCCTCCCGTTCAACCGCCCTTTGGCGGCGCAGCTCCTCCTGTTTCTCTCGGTTAAATGCATCTCCTTCGACGTAGTTGGCTGAGGTGCCCAATGCACGGGCCATTTTGCTGAGTTCCTCTTTCTTGGCAGCAGCCAGGCCGTGAGTATCGGTGGCCTTGAGATTTTTCGCCGACGTCGGAGCGCTCGATTGAGCTGCCTCCGTCAGCTGCGTGCGAAGCTTCGACACCTCACGCTCAATATCCTCCTCTGGAATACTGAAAACAATAGTTGAGCGAGCATTGCGGAAAGCACAAGTTAAGCTCACGTACTTGTTGTCTTCCAATTCCAACTGGAGTTCCAAACAGCGAATCTCAACCTTGCGGAGACGCTCGTGTTCCAAGATCCCCTCATCTGGCTCACGGTGCTTAGGGGGACCTTGGTCGAATTTGTGTGCGTCCTGCTGCGACTCGCGAGGACGAATGTGCGAAAGGTTACGAACAACATAACCGTTCGTGCCACTGCAAACATGGTGTGAGTACAACGCGGCGCAGCAATGAGTTGTTGACAAACCTTCCTCGAGGAGTAACGAGACCGATTCCGTTATCTTTTTACAGACTGTTAGACAAAGGTGGTTTGGGTATACTGTTAGGACTTACACATGGCTGCTGGTCGACTGGGGGTGGTCGCTGGCGAGTGACCAAGGCATTGGGTCACGTGATATATGGACAAGCGCTGAAGTGAGGGGCGATCCACCAGCGTCCATCATGTCCCATCACCTCTTCCTCCTTTCACCAACAGATACCCCGCTCTATTCACTTACCCATGTATCCACTAGACCGTCGGCTCCGACTTCTAGCAGCTTAAGCTCCAATCTTCCTAGCTGGTCGACGAGTGCTTTTGCGGCAACGGCTGCTGCGTTATCAGGTTTGCACCAATCTATTTCCTGCTTTGGGGCCTACCTTACATCAACACAGGCGCGTCTTCGAGTGCTGGAGAACGATCCGTCAACACAAACACAGGCGCCACCCGAGTGATGGGTGGCGGGGTGGACCGCCAGGTAATAATGATGATAGCAAACGCCAGCCTTGATGTGATTGAGGATGTTATGAAAGTAAACGGTGCAATGTGAGTTCATTTGTAGCGCCTTATCTGTGATTTTGCCTGATCTTCATAGGCTCAAAGGTACTTAAAGGCCGTTGACAAGTTCAACGAGTGGACAGTCTCTGCATTCATCACACCTGGGAGTATGTGTTTCAACCCTATCCCATCCGCTCCTTGAAATTCTCACGAGTTGTTCAGATATGAAGTTTGTCTTGCTACATGATGGTAAGAACGACGACTCCGGGATCAAGAGCTTCTTTTCAGAGCTTTGGGAACTTTACGTGAAGGTAAGTTAGAGCCCACAATATCCATATACCAGTACCTAACCAAGGACTATACCCTCAGACTGCTATGAACCCCTTCCATACAGCACACACCTCGATCCGAAGCCCTGCTTTTGATGCACGGGTTCGAGCCAGTGCGAAAAAGTATTTGTAAATTGTGAGTACCCAATTATAACGACCGGACCAGTTCGCCTAAGTCAACCAGCTTTCGATTGTTAAGTTACAAGTTCCAATATATATTACATTACAAGCAAGAAAGCCCATCCAAAAGTCATCACATCTCAACTCGTTTGTCGTACAAAACCATGCTAGCTGGAATGCCTTTCATACGGCTAGAGATTCGCTCTACGCTTTGGAATACTCTTAGGAAGTTCTTGCCTGATAGACCTTCTAGATCTTTCCGCGACCAGCCTCGTCGTAGCAACTCAGCGAACTATGGACATCCCTTTCGTCAATTTGGCTCTGATCTGCAGTGCATATAAACTCACCAATGCAGGGTACTTTGAGACATCCTCCAACCCTTTGGGTACAATGTCAATCCCGTCAAAATCACTACCAATTCCAACACTGTTCGACCATTAGCATCAGAAAGTAAATTTTACGACAGTACACATACTGTTCTCGTCCAGCGACTTTCCCAATATGCTCAATATGGTCCGCGACAGTTGAAACTGTTACGGTTCCGTTTGGTCCTAGGAAGAGCGGTAATACATTGATCTGGCGCATCCCGAGCCTCGAGAATGAGCCATATTCATTGAACATGATATGTACGAACTCACCATTACTACCCCATCCTTTTGGTGAGGCTCCAGTCCAACCATCTTTAGAATGTGATCTGGTACGTTGCGCGGTACGTCGAACACCCCACGAGCTGACGAATGGGACCAAATGACAGGGGCGCGGCTGAGCTTTAATGCTTGGATAGCAGTCTCATCCGATGTATGTGAGAGGTCAACTATCATCCCTAGCCTGTTCATTTCAAGCACCAGCTCCCGTCCTAGCGAGCTTAGTGGCAATGAGTTCAAATTCTGACGAGCTCCAGTGTTGTCACCGTCGTCCTACGTACCTCAATCCGCCGTGGGTCGCTGGGATAGATTCAAAAATACCAGCTGAATCCGCGAACGGATTGTTGCACGCATGGGTCAGCGTCATGTAGCGGGCACCTAGCGCATAGTATTGACGTAGGACAGCAATGGAGTTTCCGAGTTGGTGGCCGCTAGCATCTAGGTTACTACGCTGTACAATTGGCGTTCAAGGCGATTGCTTACCCCTCAACGCCTATCAACGAAGCAATCTTGCCGATTCGCATTGTTGCTTCCACCTCTGATACGCTGGTGGCCAGCTTAAATGTCTACATATGTACCATAATTTAGTAATACGCAAGAATAGGTGCTAGTTGGTACACTTGCATCGGAGTATTGGTCAATCAAGAGCAAAGTCACATCGATTTGCTCGAGAGTGTCCCTACAGGTCGGTTATCGATGAGTCGAAATTGGAGCCATGCACGCAAAACACGTACCTAACTCGGTTGGTCGGAGACATGAAATCTGATCCCGAATCCTTGAATACATCATAAACACCCACTCAAAGAATCCAGTCAAAAGTGAAGACCCACTTCACATTCTACATATACACTCCAGAAGAACCCTCCGACCTTCCCTGCGCGAAGCCGGGGAATATCGACTTGGCGACCCATTCGTTCTCGCAAGTTGAACTCGCTGATGTTGTTTCGGTATTGAAACCGCACCATGTCAGACAAGTCTGAAACAAATCATCAGCTTGAGTAAAGCTTGGTTCAAGCGAACGATTCAGACACACCTATATGTCCGTCCTAGTGTTCCCAGTGGCATCAGGCCTTTAGATCTTCTCCAGTGTGACAAGAACTGGACATACGATAATAGGGGATTTCTCAAGAATCTTCAATGCAGCTCGCTCCGGGTTGTCCGGTAACTTCTCCAAATATAGAACTGAGAATACCACCAAACCAAGCGCGAAGACCAGCGTGACTATGCTCGTGACCGCCTTGAAAGGTCTAGAGGTAGGTGTTTCATGTTGACGCTCTTCATCGGTGTGTCCAGCACCCGAATTCGAAGCAACAGATGTAGCTAAAAGAGGTGTCCGATCGCCTTGTTTCGTCATTTTGAATGGCGAGGGAGATTAGCAGCGGGCAAGGGCGTAGATGAGATCAAGCGAAGCGCTGTACCCAGGCAGCGTGGTCGTGAACCGAGCTAGGAGACAATTACACATGACGTCATAGCCACAACACGTAATCACTTGGGTCAATGGCATCAAATATTAAATAAATAAAAATACAATAAGTTCAACACGCTCTACTGCAAGTCATAAACAAAAGCCTGGACATCAAAGTCATTCGTCAAGGGCGTATATATGTAAAAACATCAAAAGTCTTGCGCATATAGATTGCTCAAAAGTGTGAAGTGGTCTTTGAGCGCGTTAGTTACCGGATGAGGTGGCCTTGTGCTGGAACTTCTCGAACGTGTTTCCGTGCTTGGGTGCGTTCACCTGTGGTCGGGAGATAATATTAGTCTTGGTATGAGGCGCAGAAGAAAGGCGAGCGACTTACAGCAAAGACCATGCCGGAGGGGCAGTGGCCGGTCTGACCACAGTAGAACCAATGCGGCTTGGTCTGAAGGCGTGTCGGTCAGCTAGGATCGGGAAGGAGGCGATATAAGAGGCTACTCACGTCGGTGACCTCGTACTTGCGAGTCGGGAAGTGGGAGGTCTGAGTGGAGGGAACGGGGACGCTGAAAGAAAAAGAACAGAACAAACCAAGTCAGTACGGGAGCACAGTCTGAAACGACGCCGGAAAGACTCACAAGCCAGTGCGGAACCCGTTGTCGATGCGGTTACACGGGCTGTCGAACGAGCTCTCGGTCACCGTGTGGTTCTTCGGGTGGCTAAGGTCAGGGTCGGTCGATCGGTCAGTACGGAGCACATCGTCCGGTGGCCGCGAAATGGAAACACTTACAACTCGAACTCGACGTAGTCGCCGACCTTGGCGTGCACGTACTGCGGGTCGTAGCGGAGCTTGCCCCAGGCGCCGACGGTGACCTTGTGGGTCTTGGAGTGGTGCCAGTTGGATCGGAGCTCGAGGTCGGACTCAGAGTCGACGACGGGAGCCGCGAGAGTGGAGAGAGGGAGAGCGAGGACGGCGGCGGAGAGGATGGAGGTGATGCTGAAGTACATGGCTGGTATAGATAAAGATGCTCGTATAAGAATAAGGATATGAGATGAAGCTGTTAGCTGTCGAAGGCTGGTAAGACTGATGTGACAGAAGATGGGGTGACTCCGGTCTGCTTGCGCGAGACTTTATACTTTGTGAATGGACGCGAGCGGGCATACCATTCCAGTATTTTTTGGGGTTTTTTTTGCCGCTGTTGCTTTTACTGTTTGCTGCGTGGGTTTTTTTTTGCCGTGGCTTTGTAGACGGTGGGGGTGTATCTGCTTGTGTCTGTGTGGGTGTTCAGGTGGGGTCTTGTCTGTGTTTTTTAGTGACGCGGCCCTGGGCATTTTTTGTGCTCGTTTCTATATGGGCGCTGTCTCGTTCATTTGCGTTGTTAGCTCTTGAGCTGATGTGTTTCGCGCTCTCTGTGGGTGTGTTTTGGGATGGTGTGCCCGCTCGCGTCCATTCGCAAAGTATAAAGTCTCGCGCAAGCAGACCGGAGTCACTCTATCTTCTGTTGCATCAGTCTTATTAGCCTTCGACAGCTAACAGCTTCATCTTATATCCTTATTCTTATACGAGCATCTTTATCTATACCAGCCATGTACTTCAGCATCACCTCCATCCTCTCCGCCGCCGTCCTCGCTCTCCCTCTCTCCACTCTCGCGGCTCCCGTCGTCGACTCTGAGTCCGACCTCGAGCTCCGATCCAACTGGCACCACTCCAAGACCCACAAGGTCACCGTCGGCGCCTGGGGCAAGCTCCGCTACGACCCGCAGTACGTGCACGCCAAGGTCGGCGACTACGTCGAGTTCGAGTTGTAAGTGTTTTCATTTCGCGGCCATCGGGCGATGTGCTCCGTACTGACCGATCGACCGACCCTGCTCTTAGCCACCCTAAGAACCACACGGTGACCGAGAGCTCGTTCGACAGCCCGTGTAACCGCATCGACAACGGGTTCCGCACTGGCTTGTGAGTCTTTCCGGCGTCGTTTCAGACTGTGCTCCCGTACTGACTTGTTTTTTTCTGTTCTTTTTCTTTCAGCGTTCCCGTTCCCTCCACTCAGACCTCCCACTTCCCGACTCGCAAGTACGAGGTCACCGACGTGAGTAGCCTCTTATATCGCCTCCTTCCCGATCCTAGCTGACCGACGCGCCTTCAGACCAAGCCGCACTGGTTCTACTGTGGCCAGACCGGCCACTGTCCCTCCGGCATGGTCTTCGCTGTAAGTCGCCCGCCCTTCTCCCGCACCTCATACCAGCACTAATATTATATCCCGAACACAGGTGAACGCGCCCAAGCACGGAAACACGTTCGAGAAGTTCCAGCATAAGGCTACCTCATCCGGTAACTAAATCAGGGAATTGGGATTGTTACATGCGACGACTTACACGAGGACTATCTTCTGAGCGGACAATATTATGATTATGATACATTATCCCAATATTTAATATGTATAACTTATTCGGTTATGCGAGATTCATTTCAACCGTCTACTCGTAATATTGGTTGGGGTGTGGCCAGATCCGGCGCTTCTATAACACGCGTGCTTGAAGACCGCAGCGCATACAATAAAGAGTCTAAATGTATTTGTGGTATACGTACTGGTAGCTGTCTATGTATCCATAAACTACAGAGCTCTGTGTACTTCGTCAAAGGACTCTAGCCTTCCTCTGTCAAGGCACATCCTGACCCGGCCCTTCCAGCATAGATCTCACGTGCTCTACCACTTCCAGATACCTCCTGCCACAGCTTCTTCTCCCTCACCGCCTGCAGAGAATGTAGCTCTAAGAGGTGTCACGCTCGCCTTTCCATGGTGCACAGCCCAGGTATCGGTCCCATACGGGATTTTATCAAGCGGCGGCGAGACAAGGTTCTTCATATCGGGCGAGAAAGTAAAGATCAGTTGGCAATTCTGAAGATCAGAGGGGATGGCAGGAGTGTGGACGTCGTGTGGGTTCGTGCTGGCAGGCTGAAGTACGGGAGTGATATCTTGAGGTTGGGGCGTGTGGGGATGAACTGGTTGAGGATGGACGTTTAGGGCCTGTGATTGTAAAGGAACTGTTGGTTGTGCAGGCGTTGATGCTACGGATGGCGCTTGAGCGTCTGGACCGGCTCGACTCATTTCCTTGTGGGGGTCACTTTGGGGTTTGAAAAGCTGTTTCCGATGTTAAATACGAAGGTGAAGAGTTGCTCATGAGTATGGACGCACCCTGGCATAACTGTTGCTCCAAATCGTAGTCCAACGTATCTCCATCCCATCCGGCTGTAGCAATTCATCTAAACTCAACGATTAAATATGGTTTTACGAGCATCGTTTATTGTGATTGGTCGACTCACCGACCATCGGCACATTGACATTGTACAAATCAACCTCATTAAACCTCAGTCCTGCGGCATCTCTCCCCCAATTGTCCCATAAGCGCTTAATGATTCGTGCTGACAGTTCGTATGCGGGTGCGTTGTATTTTGGCGGAGATGGGTGGTGGAATGTCCCATATGAAAGTGCAATTGAGCGCTTTTGAGACAGTGCACCAGAGAGTGCTGCGCCTATTGTCCCGGAGGAGAGTGTAAAAGCAGCTAGATTTATGAATAAATCGTCGAATTTAATTGTTAGACTACTGTATGCGGCTGTGTAAGTCGAGAAATTGAAGAACTCACACGCCGTATTACGCCCGAAGTTAGGACCGGAAACTACCAAATCGATTTCACCTGGGTAAAGGTTATGTAGCGCAATGTTCGTGCATGTTGCGGGGGTCTGAGTTCGCGTAGCAATTATGAATAAAGGCCGTGCTATTGTGGGAGGGTAGGATTCGTACCCCTTGCAGTAGTATCCATTGCCCAACCTCTCCATCCTTCAGGGGCCGTGGTGCATCACATTTTTCACCTGTTCCATCTAGTTTATTGCGAAAACAGCGTTAGTTTCAGTTTAATTTGATAGCATAGCAGGGTAATATAACCTTCTTTGGGGTAGAAGTACTGGCCATGAATGACATCATGAATAACATACTAAGATTCATCGCCGTCAGAGTTCTTTGCACATGTGGTTGCGTGGCCTACTTACGGCTTTCCCTGTGGTCGGTGGTGAGGTTGATGGTCAGCTCAGTCACTGCCGCATTCCTACAAGAGCGAACTCACCTATCCAGGACTTCTGCGATGCAGGTAGTACCACTCGAACATCCCAGCCTACGAGACGTATACCAGTGAGTTCTATTAGTTCCTCAAGACGAGAATATAACATGCCTAGTTTCTTTAGTTCTAGATATAACCCTAGCACGTAGGGTGAATCCTTTGCTGGCGGCCCATCGTCATTGGTGATTAGTACTCGAATTGGGGGAGTAGACATAGCGGTGGAGGTAGGAAGATGGCGAGAATGATGTGGCAAGTGTTAAAGCTCCGGTTTTGCCTTAGCGAGGTTAAACACGCCTAGTTGACGTTCTGCGCGTGGTGAGACTTGGATCTAGCCCAGTCGAAAGGTCCCGATCTCGATCACATGACTTGCGCCCTTGTTTGAAAACGACAAGCCTCCATTTCCTTCAGTTCCTTACAACGACCATGGACGGCGATGTACCATCTAAAGTATACCCCAAGATTGGCAGTACGCTTCTACGTATACTGATAATGGTATTCGTCTGGACTGATGCAACAATTCTCAGATTTTACCATCCGCGACTGTATCGGCGGTGGAGGCTTCTCTCGCGTCTTTCGCGCAATTAACTACGAGACTCGCGCCACTGCGGCCTGTAAAGTCGTGCTCATCACGTCAGAGACCCCTCAGTCCCAAAGAAAAGACCTAGAGAAGGAAATCAAGGTCCACTCATTGCTCAAACACATCAACGTGCTCGAATTTTATAGGTTCAAGGTGAGCATCTGTTGTGTGGCGCTTCACCTAACGTAGATGAACTGATACGATTGTCTTGTACAGACTATCGAAGAGTCAGAATCTTCGAAGTATGTTCCTGGAGTATATATGTTGTTAGAGTTGGCGTCTGGTGGGGATCTTTTTGACAAAATTGGTGAGCCACGAGCCCTGCGTAAAGAAAGTCAACTAATGTGTAATGGTAAATCAAAGCCCCCGACGTTGGAGTAGACACGGATCTCGCCAGGTTCTATTTTACCCAGCTCATATCGGGCTTAGAATTTATCCACTCGCAAGGCGTTTGCCACCGAGACCTAAAGCCAGAAAACCTATTGCTCAACATTGAGGGGCGACTGAAAATCAGTGATTTTGGTGAGTGATCAAGTGTGGCGTTTGTGGGCGAAACTAATTAGGTAAACAGGATTGTGCTCTGTATTTAAGTACAAGGAACGAACCAGGATGCTTAGCGAACGATGTGGTAGCTTGCCTTACGTCGCTCCTGAGGTATGGTATATTTTCCGCATTCGTACGCCAACGAATCACTGAAACATAGTCGTTTAATAGCTTAGTACAAATGATCCTTATGCAGCTGAACCGGTGGATGTTTGGGGAACAGGTGTAATCCTGTTCACGCTTCTTGTTGGCAGTAAGCACATCCTTGGCGTACAGTGCGCCTTCATATGAATGAAGCCTTGCTCTAGATACGCCATGGGATGAGCCAACAGCGAATAGCCCTGAGTTTGTATCGTATGCGCGTGGTGAGATATTTCAGTACGAACCATGGGCTCGAATCGATCCGGGCGCTTTAGGTAAGTTACTTCTTCGTCTTGCGTTTGCGAGAAAAAAAAACCATGTTGACTTGCTACTACTAGCGTTTCTTCGATCCATCTTAACGATTACACCCAAGAAACGAGCTACGATAGCACAAATTAAAGCACACCCCTGGTTTATAGCGTAGGCGTATTTCGAGATGAATATATGCACTGACTGATTGAAACCATTCCAAACTCTCAGCCCATCCCATGTTGACCGTGCCAATCCCCAAGCACTAGCTGAACGCCTCACGCAGAACTTGAGACAAACGGGAGACCTGAACATCGCAGCGCCAGATCCAGTTGCGTTAGGAATGGAAAGCAGCGATATGGACATTGATCCTGAGGAGGCTGCCGAGCAAGATGACAAGATGATGACGCTTACGAACGCAACTCAGTTTACGAAGAGTCTTTTGCTATTTGTGAGTGGGCTATGCACATATACGCTTAAACATAACACCTGAAACCTGTCAAAAGTCTCAAACTCAAGGAGGGACGCGTTATACGCCTGCTCTAACTCGGTTCTATGCATCAATCTCGCCTATGCACTTCCTCCCTATTTTAGTGGCAGCCTTACAAGCCGGCGGGGTTCGATGCGCCAAAGGCGAGGAAGAAGACAACCGTAAGTCCTACTTGAGAATTTTATGCCAAAATCGCAGCCATATCTCAGATTCCGTCGAATCGCTGACACTACTTTCCTAGCCGACCACCCTGGTCGCGTTTCGTTTAGGATAGGCGGTCTTGACCGACGGAAAGAACAATTCCGAGGAACTATCGAGCTAGAGCCATTCCGACGGACCGACAAGGGACTAGATGGCTCATTCGTGGTGATGACTAGAGAAAGAGGGAACCCGTTGTCCTGGAGGCAGCTCTGGAAACAAACGGTCTTGAGTGAAGGCGTAAATGAGTATGTTTTGATGAAAGGGTCCAAATAAGGTAGGGTTTTGTTTTTTGGTTTTGTAGTGGGTCATGTTTGACTGGTCGACAATGTACCTTAGCATCTTCTTGTTGACATAATTCATTTAAGTTATAGTCTCAAGCGAGTTTACTTTATCAGAAACCATTGCAAGAATATGCGATCACGTGCGGTTCAGACCCGCTCTTGACTCTTCCCCTTGACCTCTGCTGGTCTATGTTGTTTTCTTGGCGACCGACCGTTGCAAATAATTAGACATACTCGCTGTTTAGATTATTGTCGGCAACCCCGTAGCTTATCTTGCTTCTGTGGTCTTTGATAGAGTGCAAAATACTAGAATTTTACCTCTCACTGCGGATCTTCACGTGGTGGCAGACTATCGATACCATGAAAATCCGAATTATTAGCTATCTTGTCTTCATGCCTTATCTAGCATTTCTATGTTTAATTTCGTTCACAAATGTCGCCTCTGCGGGAAGGATACAGAAACCAGATTTGCAACTTCCGTGAGTCACCATACAGCTACAGACTGCAGTAGAACCTAGAACAGAGATTGTTGGGTTTCAAGACCTGATGCAGCGGCGAACGCTCAACGTGTCATTGATATGTTTAAATCCGCTTATAACGACTACAAGACCTTTGCTTGGGGACACGACGCACTAGCGCCTCTGTTCGGCGAATTCATCGATGGTCAGTTACATTTAATTTGAGATTTTAGATCTACGAATGCTATATAAATCCAGATATTGAAGATAAAGTTGCTTCATAGACAGAAACGGATGGGGTGCAACAATCGTGGACTCGCTATCTACTATGCACGTTATGGGTTTGCAGGTGCGCTTACCTTTGTACTCATCTTATCTTATACAAGCCCTCTCACGGATCCGTAGGACTTATTTAATGAAGGCGTCAACTTTACCCTTGCAATCGATTTCAGTCATAGTAAAACAAACGACACTGTCTCGGTCTTTGAGACTACTATTCGCTATGTAGGAGGCATGCTTTCAGCTTACGAGCTTGGAGGAAAGAAAGATGAAAGGCTGGTGCAAAAGGCTCAAAAATTGGCAGACAAACTGACATGCGGATGGGTCGGCAACAACGACCTCCCCTATAATGAGCTCAACTTTACGACCAATCAACCTATTATACAAAATGTAAGCATCACATAAGCCGTAGCTAATCCTCTCTAACCTGCTCTAGACAAGTATAGGTATGATATGAACCATGGCGCCTTCGCAAATCCAGAACCAATGCTCTATTGTTTAGCCGTTGCCGGTACACTTGTATTAGAGTGGTATCGATTGAGCGAGTACACCGGCAATACCACTTACCGCACTTTCGTGGAAAAAGCCATGCGACGCATTGGACTTTCCGTACGTACTGGATTCAATCCTGCTGGGTGGGGGATAACCTGCGGCTTGTAGGACTCCCCGTTTCCAGGGCTCCCTGTCCAAATGTTTGAGCCGCACAGCAACAGGCCCAATAGCACATACATAGTACGTCCCGACCCTTAATACCATACATTACTTAACTTTAACCGTACTATAATTGGTAGACGTGGGGTGCTGGTTCGGATTCGTATTTCGAGTACCTGATCAAGTACGGGAGACTTACAAACAACGCCGACAATTACTGGACTAAACAGTGGCTCATTGCGGTTGATTCTTCAATCACGTACCTTGCACGGGAAGCTGTTGGTACAGATATCAAGGGGCTGCTCTATCTGGGCGATTGGCACAATGGCACTTTGCAGCATGTTGGAACTCATCTAGGATGTTTTCATGGTAAGTTGCCGTACTATACGCAACTCCGGTATTATCATTAATTATCCTTGCTAGGCGGGAATTGGATCATGGGCGGCCTACTGACGGACAACGATACAATTGTTCAGTATGGGCTCAGGCTGACGGATACATGCTGGAATACGTATGAAAGGACTGTGTGAGCATAAAACCAAATATTGTATGGATATCTCTTCGGTTCTGACTTTTCTTATTCAGGACAGGTTTAGGCCCCGAGGTATTCGGATTCGTCAGCTCTGAGGGGGTGCGCATGTCTTTCTTTCTCCATTCCAACACCAGTGTGCTAATCAACTTCAACTTCAAAATAGAACAGAGCCGGACGCATTGATCCCACTTCCTATGACCTAGAATTCTACAAAGAACATGGGTTCTACTCTTACAATGACACCGAATGGGCATATTACGACCTACGACCGGAGGTTCTTGAGGTACCTCCTATGGTAACTTTGGTCACTCGCGAGCTATTAACCAAAACTACTGTTGTTTAGAGTAATTTTTACGCATGGCGTGCAACAGGCGACCTTAAGGTAAGTACTGCGCGAATTTCTGGTCTGCGGCTTCCTCAAAAGACCTCAGTACCAGAAACGAGCACCCGCAGCCCTTACAAGCATCGAAAAACACTGCAAACTCGAACACGGGTATGTTGGTATTAGAGACGTACGAGTCAACACCCAAAAAGCCTACATCAACCAGACCGAAACGTTCTTCTTTGCTGAAGTTCTCAAATATATTTACTTAACATTTGCGGACCCTAGTGTTATCCATCTTGACGAATGGGTGGTGAGCTCTTTGCCTTCGTCCAGCATTCGACTACTCATCGGTTATGTGACACGTTTTAGCTTAATACTGAAGCCCATCCACTTATTGCTCCACCGCCCCTTGATAGCTACGCCCCTACTCGTTGGGTCGGACCCGTCGAGTCTTTCTCCCTACGCCCTGTCCGTACAGCAACCGTCAACGCACGGTCTGCCGGATCCATAAAGGCAATGGCATGGATGCTGGCTATCGTGCTACTTGGCACTGCATGGAGACTTCGACCACCTGTGAAGCAAGAGTAGAAATTGGCTGTCTATAATTTCCGCATACACCTTGCTGTTTAGCCTTGGTTCTTGTGTGAGTACAATTATTTAGATGGGGGGCTAGCCTAAATGTATCCGCAGATCTTACGCATGCTTTGACAATATAGCCAGGAAGTTTGTAACAGACCTCACAATAGTGAGCCGCGTGCAATAATAAGCCATCGCCAAAGATGTTGTACTCCCCAAGGAATCCGATACCCACGCTCTAATGTATGTTTAATAGACCCAGAATGGGCAATAGGCTAGACTACAGTATATTATCTTAGACCGCGACGCAACGCTTCCCTTGAAAACTGGGGCTATGAAACGTATCACCAGTTCGTCATGAACCTCGAATGCCTTCCTAGGCGACTTCGAATAAACAAAATCACCACCGAATTCCTCGGTATATGCGTCACGGCTCACTATTGCGAAACCCATAAATTACCAGCCAAAATGCAAAATGTTTTATACTACAAGTTCAGAGTGAACATTAGTGTCCGTCAATGATCGATTCTATGAAACCAGTAGAACGGACGGGGAAAGCAAGATGAGTGACTATTCTCGAATAATCGCATGATTCCCCGCAATGTTGAGGAACGAGTACTCGGTGTAGGCTAAATAGATAGGTGAGAAATCAGTAATGCATCTTGGGTGCTGCGATTGTTGGACGTACATGGTGCGTTCCTGTACCAGTTGCTATAAAGCAAGTTTGGCTGTGACACAGTTCGTCAACATGCATACAGGTAGAGGCTACATGGCGAGATACTCACCTCAGTCCAGAACGGTCGAAGCCCAGACTCCTCGAGATCCTCCCACCATTTCAAGAACTTTGCGAAGCTAATTGTGTCCGCATGAATCTCGAGCTGGAGTTGGCCAAATGGAAGGGGCTTGTTTTGCTCCTTGTAGTGCTGCATCATCGAGGTGAGCGTATCAAACTCGGCGCCCTCGATATCGACTTTTAGTATATCAATAAAAGTATGGCCTGCATAATCAAAATAAGTATTTATTTTTAGCTGAGCACGTGCTGAAAGTACCTACCATGCTCTTTCATCAAGGATTGGAGCGTCCGCATGGGGGGTTTGGCTTGAGGTTGGTCCGTGCCAGAGATACCATACTTGTAGAACTGCGTTTTTGCCCGAATGGGAGCAAAGTCCTCGACCTCGGGACCAAACTACACGGATCCAATTAGTCTGCAGGCCTTTGTTTTGAAATAGTGATAGACATGCCTTGTCCACGCTGAAATCGAACCCAAACACTTTACATTTTGTCCTTCGTACGAGCTCGGCCTCGAAAGAAGATTCTGTGCTGATCCCTAGAACAATCCGCAGTATGTGGCGTGGATGAGCTGAAAGTTCCACGCAAGACAAGGGTTAGAGCCCACGCACCAGCTGAGTAAACCACGCAATTGGGCTTGTCCACTAGCCGAGACAGCCCACACACCCATTTCCCTCCATCTCCCAATACTCCAATTCGCTCCGTCTCGTACGGGCAGTTAAATCTGAATCAATGGCTATTGGCCCGTGGGTGCTCAAAATAGCACAAGCTAAACTCACGATGCAGGAAAGAAGTCCCAGAGCTAGGGTCATTCCAAAGTTAGCAAATAAAGCCAAGATCTCCGAACGCGCTTGAGATCACTCACAATCCATTTCGCCCACTGGGCAGGGTTAGGAAAGCTACAGGCCGACGAAATAGCTTTGTTAGCAAACAGGCAACGTCGAAGAAAGGCAACTCACGTCGCAAGCTGTTCTGGCGTTGGCCCGAATTTGCGGATGAGCGCGTGTCGGCTTTGCACGACCCCGACGTAAACATCCTCCTGATGCTCAATCTTCGCTTGCAATCCTAGCGCGTGGGGTGAGCCGCCAGGGCCACCAGGACCACCATGACGCGAAAGGTACGGGGGAGGATGCGACTGCGACGCGAGAAGGAGGAGCGTACAAAGCACACCAGCGGCCATGCCGATCATGTACTTTGGGTGTCGCGCAGCTAAAGCTAAACTCATTTTGCTTACAAGCAACGGGGATGGGAATGGGGTGTTATGGGCCTGTGGTAGTCAAGCCTGAGCGTAGATAAGTACTCGGATTGCCGTCAATCATAAGCGCGGAAACTTGGCGGAAACAGAACAAGACCGGGCTCAGGGGAGGCTGAACAATGCTGTGTGTTCCCATCCAACGCGTAATCGGCGATACTCTGTTCGGTCCATGGAAATGTTACGATACTACGTCCGCAATGTTCGCATCACTACTGAGCGCCTTTACGTGACGACCGGAGCGCTTTCGTCTTGTTCCACCGACGCGTGAATAGAGCTGGCGCCCCGAGATGGAACATATGTATTCAACGCCGCCAATCAGTTGAGTGGTATGCCCGAGATGCTTTTTCGGCGCGGAATACTTGTGCAACAAATATCAGATGGCCCGAAGAGGGCAGACGCGCTCTTGCAGCAATGACGACATTTTCATCAGCGAAATTATTAGAGAACCTTTCTCGGGGATTCCTCAATTTCATCGCTTGCCACCCAATGCTCGCCACCCCATAATAATCATGATTCATTAATTCAGCTCCAATACTTTCAGTTAAAGGCCTACAATCAACTTCTCTGGAGCCATTCCCTATGCGCAAGAAAATTCAGTGTTATCCTCACGTTACGCTCGTCGAATATACACTTACATCGAAGCAAATCTTCCAAACGTTCTCTATCAATGGAAACCCGTCTGATTCTTCCAGCTCGCCTTTGTGCGCCTCCAAGAACTTGTGTAGCTCGTCCGTAGTTTGAGGGCCTTGTAACTGTTGGCCGTTCATCTTTTCCTCTTGCACCGCTTGGAATCCCTGTTTTAAGTCAATCGGTAATGCATACCCGCCGGGCGGACAGCGAACGGACCTTGCCCGTCTTGACCATCTCTTCGGCGGCCATTCTGTTGCGGCCGCTTATACCTAAATCAAGAATATCACAATATGAGTATACATGCCGAGTGTTAACGTGCTTGAGACTCGCAAGATGTCATGATATCTGCGACGCCACAGCTCTCCTCGATGAACGTTGAGGCCTGCGTCGAAGGGAAAAACTTGAGACACAAGTCCTTTAGCTCCATCATCCCAATACGTATAATGGCAGCTACTCCATTGTACGTTAATGGCTGTGATTTTCATGTAGTAATACACGACGAATCCTGACCTTTGGTATTCGATCCCCAACCAAGACCATCCGAAAAGCCTGCAGCCAGCGCAATGACATCTACAGAAATTCAATAACATCCTGTAACATATAATGTGATCCTTACTTTTAAGGCCACCGCACAAGCATACACCTTCGACATCCTGAACCACCCGAACACGGAACGTAGGTGTTTGGAATAGCCGGAACCACAGGTCTGAATCTGAGAGCGAGTCGCCTCCGCTACTTTTTGACGTTGACTCGGGCGACACTCCGAGCGTAGTCTCACAAAAGTTATCCTGTCCAACTAAAAACATCAAGTACCAAATTAATCGCTGTGACTTTTTCGGAAAGCTACACGCACCCTCTTTGGCGATATTTGCACCACCAAGCGCAGAGCATCGGATATTCAAAGCTTTGCTAATGATAGTCGGGTAAGTAACAATTTTATCCCCTTCTACTTTGAGTCCCTAATAAAACGCGAGCCTAGCTGTGAAAAGAAGTTCTCCAGTGCCTGACAACCGCCAAACTTACCTTGATCAATGACACAGCGCGGGCTCGTTCGGAGACATGGCCGCTCATCTGCTTCAGCGTGGTCTCCACAAACTTGCCACACAGAGGTCAGATGGGATTACCCACGCAGGAGGATGGAATGGTTTCGGACTCACCTGGTCAGGGAGAACGAAAACCAGAGCAGATGCGTCTTTGATCGCTTTTACAAGGTCTGGTTCGGCTCGGACGTTGTCTCCTAGCCGCACACCTGGCAAGTATTTCACGTTTTCTTTTTTCTCATTGATGATTTCCGTAAGCGGTCGTCCGTCGACCTACACAAAGTTTCACATGGGCAGCCAGATACGTCCTCGCGAAACGAGACCTACGTCTTCCTCGTGAACGTACATCACGACTTCCTCCTCCTACGTCCGCGTATATGCGTCGTATCATTAAAATCAAACCAAACAAATAATCATAAAATACGCACGAATACACCGGAGTGTTTCCTCGTGTTCTTCGCTTCAATCCGAATATCAAGGCCAATCACTTTTCGATCCTATGCGATCTCACTAACCAGTAATCCGTGCAATGGCCGACCCCCTGGCGATATCAAAATTGGAGTCGACTTGCCCGTTGAGTAATAGATACGCACCAGTTGCCAGAGCCCACAATGCAAACCTTCTCTTTCCTAGCTTTAGACATTACTGTTTAGTTAGTTATGGTACAGTAGGTTTAGTAGACGCAAGTCGTGGTAGGGATCAGCAAGACGTTCAAAATGAATGACGTGCATCTCTAGATACGAACCGATCTAATTACAGAACGAACTCCGAATACGTCAGCACAACACGCATGTAACCCTCTTCACACAAATTACAAAGTGACGTCCACACCGTCACCTCCCAAAACTCCATCGTCATCCATTAACACACCTATATAATACATCGTGCTCGATCATAATACCAATACCCCAGCACCCCAGATCTCACTAGAGGTTCTCTATCAACTTCTCTGGAGCCATGCCCTACGATCGGATATTAGCATATTGCCCGCGCGAAATGTTATCGCACTGCACTTACGTTGAAGCATATGCTCCAGACTGCTTCGAGGAGGGGATACCCACCTGGACGACGTACGCTGTCCCCGCGCGCTGCTAAGAAAGTATGGAGCTCGAGCGCTGTTTGAGGTCCTTGTAGTTTTTGGCCGTTTAGTTTTTCGGTTTCTAGTTCTCTGAAAGTCTGCCAGGGATGAAATCGAATGAGCAAAGGCTGTTTAGGGGTCTAGGAGAGTTTACTGACTTTGCCGGTCTTGACCATTTGTTCCGCGATTAGTCTGTTCCGGCCACTTAAGCCTGAGGGCGCATAAATACAAGTTCAATAAGACGACCGAGCTGTAGGGTACGCACAGGACGTCATGATATCGGCGACACCACAGCTCTCCTCTAGGAACGTCTGCGCACGACTCGTCGGGAAGAACTCCATACAGAAATCCTTGAGCTCGACCAACCCGATGCGCATGATAGCAGCTATTTAGGCGAAAATCAGCCTCTCAAGTCTACGAAGCCCAGATAAATGAGACTTACATTTTGAGTTCGAGCCCCACCCAAGGCCGTCTGAAAACCCAGCCGCAAGGGCAATAACATCTACCAACACCGAATTAAAATCAAATTACGCATACATGTGGATGCAAGGGCGTACTTTTGAGTCCTCCGCAGAGACAAACGCCTTCGACATCTTGGACGACTCTAATTCGGAAGGTGTCTGTCTGGAATAGGCGATGCCAGAGCTGAGCCTCTGACAAGGCATGTAACTGAGCGTCTTCGTCCGGAGGAGTGGTCATTGGTGCAGCTGGGACGCCGAGAGTGGATTCGCAGAATTGGTCCTCCGCGACTGTAAATAGGGAACAAAGTTAGCCGAAGGGGTTGAGAAAAAAAAATGAAGGCGGTACCTTCGTTGGCGATGTTTGCTCCGCTGAGTGCTGAGCAAGGAATGTCGAGGATGGAGTTGATGACAGTGGGGAAAGTTGAAATCCTGTCTCCCTCGACCTCTACACCCTACAAAACAAAATTTTGTGAGTATATGAGCATATGAGAGTAGGAAAAGGGCAGCATTACCTTGATCAGCGACACCGCACGCGCCAACGGTGAGAGATGGCCTTTCATTATTTTAAGGATCGAATGCAAGAACTAGGATTGCAGCATCAATGTCAGATTTTTTCACGCTCGTGTTGCAGAATTATCACATACCTGGTGCGGAGTCACAATAATGAGCGCCGTAGCACCCTCAATCGCTTTCATCAGGTCCGGTTCTGCCACCACATTCGATCCCAAATGCACACCCGGCAGGTACTTGGAATTCTTATGGGTCTCGTTGATCAAAGCGGAAAGCGGGCGGCCTTCAAACTGAGCAAGTGATTTATGTTAGAGTTAAAAGATGATTATAAATGTCAAATATTAAACTTGCATTTTCCTCGTAAACGTACATCGTAACCTCCTCGACCTATGTTTTTGCACGTGTGTGGGCAGTTAGTCAAAACGTGGCGGCGCACCAGGGCATGAATACGTACAAAAATGTCTGGGTTTTTCCTAGTGTTGAGTGCTGTGGGACATGAATGTAAGTTGGCGTAAGCTTGGTTAACTTGTGCGGGGCTAACCGGCAATACGGGCAATGGCAGAGCCCCTTGTGAAAAAAATGTGTTAGAGAGAGTTGGGATAAGGAGTTAGATAGAGTGGCAAAATGAACGAGAACTCACCAGTTTCCAGATCCAACGACGCAGACTTTTTCCTTTTCCACTTTCTTCATGTTGTTTGTCATTGAATGGGATGCACGAAACAGCAAGGGGGCGAGACCAAGATTGAATCCTGAGGTAGACGATGGTGGTGTACGATGCAGAGAGATAGCGGTAGCGAATAGCTTATGTACCAATGCCCTCATGTCAGCGTTGGATGATCGGTTCTCGGTCCTCGAGTGCGGGGTGTTTCGTTGGGGAGATCGACTGAATTCACGAGCCAATCCCAGATAAAGTCACGCTCTCTCGCCTTTAGATAATGATCACTACTCCTTCTAATTAGTTAACTTGTTGTTGTTGTCTCTCTCTTTTATGACCCGGGTTTCATAGCGCGATTTGGCTGTTGTGCGGGCTTGGTGAGTAGTCTTGAATAAATGAATTCGAAAAAGTCTAAGTCACGTGGCTACGCCGCCACCACTGATCATCTCTGACGACATTGAGACTGGTCTTTAATTTACAGTTATTCGCCTCAAATAAGCATGCTTGTGCCTGTTCGAAATCGTGGTTTGGTCTGTTCGCAGTCTGGTGACGTATGTTGAATTACGAAAGTCTAGGCCTGGGCATACAGTGAGTTACGGAGCACGGAGCCTGCCCCATATCCCCACCGCAGTACGGCCGACGTACCCATTCAGAATTGGGCGCAACGCAATAGGGTAAATGTGGGAGCCAAGATGTGCTGCGCCCATGTGCACTGACTGGAGTACCAGGTGTCCGACCCAGCGCATGAGCGTCTCAGTTTGGGGCAAGAGCGGGCGCGCCCCTATCGACATAAGTGGATATTACGGACGCTATCATCATCCGGCCGCTGTAGATCATAGAATGACATTGCTAAGAATGTGAGACATGATACGGGGCAGTTACGACGTCACGTCCCGGAAAAGAAGTCTGAATCATTCGAGCTAACGTGGGGTAAACAAATACTCTAGTTCAAGGTTTTCGCCTGCTATCTGCACCACTCCACGACCACGACAACCTCCGCACCGCTTGCCTCAATCCGGGATTATAACTATTAGGCGCTTCGGATCCATAAACTATATAAAGCCTTGCGTACCGTGCTGTTACCCCGAACACCACAACAACCATCTCCCTTCCATCATACCGACTTGCTGACGCTCCAGTCCTCCTTCTCCTTGGCCTTGAGAACCAGTCAACCGTTTGTTGCATATGAGCTTGCGATTACCCAACGACCACGTTTGCAAACTCCATAACTTTCCCAACCACTTCCATCTCTATCCTACCTGAACGAGTCCAGCTCCATACCCTCCCACCCCTTTATATCCCTCCATATCCTATCCAGCATGTCTATGGACGAAATCATCGAGAATCTCTGGGTCGGAGATTTTGGCGCAGCGACCAGTATCGAGTTGCTAGAAGAGGCCGGAGTCAAGTATGTAGTGAGCTGCATGAGAGGCAAAGTCCGAGTTCACGAGGTGAGTCAGGTCGAGTTCGTAAGAGGGTAGAGAGCCACACCAGGTCCTTTATAAATCAACCAAACCTGCCTTCCTAGTTCTTGGTTTCCGGTGGGACGTTATCATACTAACATATTCATCATGATGTCGTAGACGATGCGGAAACACCAAATCCCACTGGACGATACTGAAGAGCAAGATGTGCTTGCTTACCTCCCCGCGACGATCGCGTTTATCCAAAACGCACTAGTGAGCGGAGATGGTGTTCTCATTCACTGCATGGCCGGGATGAGTGCGTCACATCTTTCTCTCTCTTGTTCCTCATCTGACGATTTCGGCAAAGGCCGAAGTGCGACTATCGCTGCTGCTTATTTGATGCACAGTCAAGGCCTTGACCCTACAGGCGCTCTGGAACTGATTCGAGAGGTCCGGCCAGTGATCCAGTACGTGATTTGATCGAAGATGGATATGAGCTGTGCTGATGTGCGATCTTTGATAAACAGGCCGAATCCTTCTTTCCTCCACCAACTTGAAGTTTTTCACGCTGCGTATTGCAAGATCACCAAGCGGGATAAGAACATCCGCGAGTATTATATCGAACGCACGGCTAAAGAGGTTATCAGTGAGTTTACACTATGGCTTGTTTTTGCGGTTATTGACAAGGAATTGATAGACGGAGACGGCTCGACACTCGAAATGAGCATGCTCACAAACTTCCCCAGAACCCCTACCGCCTCTGCCCCCGCCACACCAGGCGGCCCCCATCGTCGCATACGATGCAAGATGTGCCGGTAAGCTCCCCCACCACCCGCTCCGCACTCCAAGCCAATCTAAATTTACCCTCACCAGCCGGGAACTAGCAACCCGAGAACACATGATGGACCACTCCCAAGTCGGACCCTCCACACCCACCTCCGTCACCGGCTCAGCAACCGTCTCCCGCCGACCTTCATTCGTCGAAACAACAGCCCTCGCAAACGGACTCCAAATGTCAAACATCTCCCCCGCCACGTCCCGCCGTCCCTCAATCCCGAGTCATCCGCGCGGATTCGTGAGACGCTCGTCCCTGAATCAGAGTATGACTCCAGGCGGGGGAACCGTCCTCGGTGGTGGCCTGGTCCCATTCTCGACTCTCCAAACTGCCGAGAATGACTCGAACGGGTATATCGCGCATCCGGATAGGAGGCCGAGTATTATTGCGACTGAAGCTATTAAGAAGCTTGGTGCGCTTGCTATGACTGCGGTCGAGAGCGATGATGTGGATGATTATGCTGTAGATGATGATGATGAGGAAGACGCTCCTAGTGGTGCGATTACGGGGAATGGACGGGTGCAGGCTGGGAGGGGTGTGGGTACACCGGGCGGAGGTGTTGCTGCTCGTCGTGGTAAACCACATCGAATCGCATTGCCTAGTTCGCGTGGGGGACTCGAGCTACCGCTTACACCCGCAGACGAAGTCAATCCTGGGCTAGACGCGACCAAAGCTATCGATCCAGCTATCGCCCAAGCTGTCGTTGCGCAGGAACAAGAGATGGAGCTCGAGGTCGCGCATTCGAATCCTACATCGCCCACATATCAACACCCAAGCGACCTATATGCGAGTCTCCCGCCTAAACTCGCAGCGCTCCGAAGACCCTCTGTCGCTCAAGCGTTCAAGAGCGCTGGGTTGACTGGTATGACGCCCATCTCGCAGAGCCCGGCACCTAGCCCTCCTATTCTGTTCAACCCGAAATGCTCGGGCTACTTTGTCGAACCTGTGAGTCCCCGCGTGTTCTGAGTTCCGAGCTCTGTACTAATTGACTCGCGTGCGTACTAGCTGAAATGGATGAACCCGTTCTTAGAAAAGGGTCAGTTGGCGGGGAAGATCATCTGTCCGAATACAAAGTGTGGAGCGAAGCTCGGCAACTATGACTGGGCCGGCGTGAGCTGTAGCTGCAAAGAATGGGTGACTCCCGTGAGTATACCCCACAATTAAACCGTTGGAGTGGTTCTCATGCTTTGCGTTACAGGGCTTCTGCATTCACAAGTCTAAAGTCGACGAGATGTGGTGAAATTAGCGACCAGAGATTTCTTTTTATATCCCGAACGTTCACGACTATACACGACCGTGCTTTCTATTACTCCTCTATACCTTCACGCTATTACTGTCTGATAAGAAACAATACACTTTTATTCGAGATGCGGAATTATGAATCATGTGCATGACTGACACCTAAGGTGAACGAACCGAAACGCAAAGCGACAGCCTCGACGAAAACAAAAAACCAAGACATACGGAATGAAATGAAAGAAAAGCATGCGCGTCGAGATAGTATACATTGCGATAATGCAAAAGTGACAAGCCACAAGGCAAAAGTAAAGGAACTACAACCCGGAAATTACACTCAGAAAACTCAAGGCTGGTATTTGAGCTTGCCCACTGCAATGGCCTCGGCTGCCTCGAAATAGCCCATCGCGCCGTACTCGTCCATGATGATGTCCCAAAACACGCCCGCGCACTTGGACTTGTGCAATAGGTCGACCACCGCACCCGCGTTGCTTGGAAGCCCTCCCAAGTCGATGTTCACGCACTCGCCAGACGGCATATCGACTTTCAGCACCCGCGCGGGGACTGCCGTTCGTTTCAGCTTGAAGCTCTGTTGACGCGGGGGCTTCATGAGGGACATGAATGGATTTCCGGTTTCGGAGTCCTCGTCCATCGCGTCGGGGCGCACGTCTGGGAATTCGGGGTCCATGTCGGACATGGGTGAGGATTCGAGGCGGGGGCGCATGGATCCCCAGCCAAGTTGGATCATGGTCTTGGCTGTGGCTTCGGCGCTGCGTGATGCGTCCAGGTCAGCTTCGATTCGTTGGACGGCTTGTTCGAGCTCCTGGATACGCATACGAGCCATGTGCATGAGGGCTAAAATGACGGTCAGTATAGGAATTATACAACAGACATGGTGACACTCACTGCGCTGGGTCTGCATTTGCTCGCTCGATCCATCGCTCGTACTCCTATTCTCCTGCATCTGCAGCCGAGTATCAGACGCGTGTTTGTCTAGGGCGACCAACCGCTCCTCGGCTGAGACAAGCTTCTTCTCCGTCTCCTTGCGAAGTAAACGCTCCCGTGCCAGCGTCGCCCGCTCCATCATAAGGACCTCCTGTTCCGATTCGAGCACCTGCTTGAGTCTCGCGAGATCCGTCGTACGGGACTGTTGGGCCAGTTCCATCGTAGCCGCTTTCTCCTCTGCAAGCCTCGTGCGCCTTTCCATCGCAGCCGTCTGGTCTCGCGCGATCGCCAACTGGCGGTGCCATGAAAGAAGGTTGACCTTGATGCCCTGTTCGCGCTGCTCCGTGGCGGACAATTGTTCCTTCATCGCCGCGAGCTGAATTGTAGTCACGGTGAGTTGTTCATTAGCTGTCGCGAGTTGCGTTATGTTCGTTGCAAGTTCTCCCTGGGCCTTTGCAAGCAGTTCGGTAGTCGTCGCAAGACTTCCGTTCGCAGTCGAAAGTTGTTCCTCAAGTGATGTGACCTGGGCCCTTGCAGCAACGACCGCCTTCACGGACAACCCGAGTTGGTTCTCGACCTCGACAACCTTGGAATTAGCCGCCGCTAGCTGCTCGTTGCTCTTCGCAAGTTGCTCCGTGACCACCGTCAAAAGTCCATCGGCCTTGGCCATCCGGTCCTTGTGTGACGCAGCCTGGTATTGCGCGGCCTTGAGTTGCTTATCTAGCTTGGATCGAGTGTCCCTCTCCTCCGCAATCGTCATTCGCTCCTTCGCCACTAGCGCCCGCTCGGCATTGAGCAACTTGCCCGCCCGTTCAAGCTCCTTGTCCAACTTGGTTTCAGCCGCTTTCTTCTCCTCGGCGTACTGTGCAGCCCGTGCCTCGGCTTCGTCAAGCTTCGCCTCCACCTCATCCTTCAACTCCCTCTCGTGGGCCAACATTGCCTCCTGCGCACCCGACAGTGCCTTCTCCGCGTCCAAAAAGTCCTTCGCCTCGCTCAACTCCTTCCGTGCTACCTCGCTCGCCTCGGCATACCGCCTCTGTTCCGCAGCCAGCCTTGCCTCCACCCCAGCGCATTTGGCCTCTACCTCTGCTCGCCCTTCACGTTCCTTCGCAAGCGCCGCCCGCTCAGTGTTCACCAACGCCCGCTCCGCATCGAGCAGCACTCCGACCTTGGACCTCTCCGAATCCGCTATCCTGCTCGCCTCTTCCGCGCGTCTCCTCTGCTCAGCTGCCACGTGCGCCGACTCGCGAGCGTGCTCCAAGGCCGACGCCGAATCCGACAACCGGTCCTCGAGCTGGGAGATCCGCGTCTCGAGCTCTTTGCGCGTCGTATCAGAATGCTTGCGGAGCGCCTCGGACTGAACGAGCAACGAGCGTTCGATCTCCAGCGACTCGATCAGCTGCGTCTTTTCTTTTCGCTCCGCGTGGAGCTCGCTCTTGACAGATTCGGCGGTCGGGAGGGTGAGCTCGAGGACTCTGATCTTCATCTTGAGCGCCTCGTTCTCGTCCAATGTCGCTTTCCACGTGCGCGGGTCCATATCAGAGAGTGAAGTACGTCTAGCAAGTCGGAGTTCGTTCTCCAAGGCTGCTTCTTCTGCTGTCCGAGTACCGCTCGCAACTGGTCGTTCGATTCGTACAGGCAAAGGCGAGCGTGAGCGGCGGGGTCGCTGAGCACTAGAATCTACTAGGCGTGTACGGAAAGCGCTCTTGGGCGTCGAAGGCTCCTCGGACGTTCGACCGTAAGTCTCTGGCGGGATTACAGCCAAGGTTGCAGTCAAACCCGACTCCACACCCGGCAAACTGACTCCGAAAACTGAGTCTGGTAGCGTCGGTCCACTCCCATACGCAGGGAGGTCGGGCACTGACGAGTTGGCCTGTGCAGATTCCGTGTCCGAACGACTCTCGCGGTGTCGCCTTTTCTTCAGGCGTGCCTCAAATCCTCGCGTGTCGAGCTCAGACTTTCGTTTCGCAGGGGTAGAGTGGGGGGACGTCAACGAAGAAGAAATAACGGGTGAGGTGAGCGAGGAGCCAAACAAATGAGGCTCAGGCTCCACCACCAGGGATTCGGGCTCAACAACCAGAGCATCCACACTCGACAGCGACTCGGTCCTTACGACTAAACCAGGAGACGAAGAAAACGGCGTTTCCTCCTTGTCGTCTGACAAAAACCACCTGGACCGCTTCTTTGGTGTGCTCCGTGGCGGCCCGCGTTGATCAATTAACTCTTTTGGACGCTGGTCTTCCGGTTCGATCGTTGGCTGCTGGCCTTCTGGCTGTGTTGGGTGCTGATCTTCCGGATTTGTCGGACGAAGGTCTTCTACGTCTGACATCTGTCGATCGGTGTGATCTGCTGTACGCATTTCATCCAAGTTTGGAGACTCGATTGCCGCCTCTGGTGGAGCCATCTCGACAGACGGAATGTCATCTGCTTTCTCAGTAACCGTGGCTGGTACAGCAGGCGCCGGCATCGAGTTCGTGGGTTTGGATGGGCTCGAGCTCGCACTCGGTCCCGACTCTTGCGTACCACTTGTATTCGCGCTCCCCGTAGGAATCCATGACGGTCGTTGGGGCATACCTGCCGGCAGCGCAGGCAACACACCAGTAGTGGCCGCAGTGTTTGCACTCGTACTAGATCCAGTGACAGCTGCAGCGGCAACGGCACTAGCGCTAGTACCAGTTGCATCAGGCACGACCATGTTCGCCTGCACCCGCTGCTGCACCTGAAACGCCTCCGCATTCTGAGGGATCTTTGCCAACCCCAGCTCAGTTGTCTTGGGTCGAATCAAACTCGCAAGCGACGGCCCACGTGGAGGAGGCCGGCTTGGAGATGTTGACCCACGTGAGGGCGGTACAGGCAAGCTGGGAGATGAAGGTGGATTCAAGACGGGCTTGGAGGCGGACGCAGGAGACGTTGTCGAAGGTCGAGCGGGGGCTTGGGATGCTTGGCGACTAGGAGTTTGGGAGGGTGCACGACTAGACGTTTGGGATGCCGGGCGCGTTGGGGTTGAAGCCGAGGTCTTGGGTGGTGTAGGAAGAGCAGCCAAGGCGGTAGGGGGCGGCGGAAGTGTAGGAGGGGGACGAGGAAGCGAAGAGTTGTTCACAGGCGCTGGCGCAGGAGTAGGCGTGGAGGGGAGCGAGGGTGAAGCAGATGGATGTGGCCGAGTCACTTCGGGTGATGCGCTCATAGGTGTTGGGACAAATGGCGGCGAAATCTCAGGAGGTGCAGGCGCAGACGAAGGAGCGGGCGTAGAAGGAGGTGCGGGTGACTCAGCCGTGGGATTAGATGGTTCGCCACTCTCTGCATCCTTTGGGACGGCAGGCGTGGGCTCGGACTTAGCAACAGGTTCAGTCACAGCCAGCCCCGATGCTGGTGTCGGTACCGGCGGTGCCGATACTGTCGCCGGTATCTGAGCCTGCGCCGGCGTCGGTGCCTGCACTAGTGTTGGAGCAGCCGACTTTTCCACCGATTTCTCAGCAGCGGTACTCGATTTGGCAGCTGGTTTCTGAGTGACAGAATCAGCATCAGATAAATGAGACGGATTGCTACTGACGACGGGAACAATCCCAAGTTTCGCCCGAGCGTTCTGCACGTTTGGCCGCTTATGGGGGAGCCAGGCATTGCCGAATCGACGAGGGCCGGTGGGTGGCGCCTTGGGCTGGGTCGGAGCCATAGCCTCCTTCTGGAGTTTTTGCGCTCGCGCGAAATCTAGTACGCATGTCAGAATACTGTCGGACTCGGAGTTCATGTGTGAAGAGACGAACCAGGATTCTGGTCGTCTTCGGACTCGCTCATATTTTCGCCAACGGAGTCGTCCTGGGCGCTATTAGCATCAGCAACGGCGATAAGAAATGGAAACGCACAGAAATATCAATGATATCCTCCGCCGTCGTGTTGATCTCTATGGTCTGATTTTCCTTGTCCTTCTCTTTGCCCTTAACAGTCTGAACATCCGTCCCCTCCTCGCTCTTTGTCGAGTGCCCAAGGATAAACTGAGCAGGCGTCCACATCTTGTTCGCAACATACATCTGAGCAACAAAGCGCCACCATGACAGCGCGCACTTGTGCTCCCTCAGCATCTGCACAACAAGCCCACAGTTCTCGGTCAAGGGCGTCAAACATGCGAGGGGGAACGAAGCCGAGGGCGGGGCAGGTGGCGGGTTCTTCATCACGTACGAGGGAACCATGTGTTGTGAATGAAGCCATTGGTTCAAGACGGCATTTGAGGTAGCGTTCGCGCAAGATAGAGCGCTCACAGTGATCGGTCGTGAATTTTGGCGGTCGCTGGTTACTCGGAGGGCACCGATGCGCGAGCAGCATGCCATCGCGGCTTGTTCGGTTTCGAAAAGTAGGAACGCATGGGATTCACCAGACTTGGGTTCTTTCCAACGCTGGATGAGGAGGCTGGACGAATTGTTAGCTGGGAACAACACCCACGGGTAATACTCACATTTTCCCCGCTCGCTCGTACACTGGGCGGAGGTTCGCATCGGGGAGCCTGTCCACCGGACCCTAGAACAAGTCAGACGCAGGCCAGAAGAAGAGTCGACGAGCTCACCTGTAGATGGGCGACGTGTAGAGGGTTGCGGTCGAAGAGGTTGGCGACGTTGACGCTCATCGATGGTGGGAATGGGCGGTGGGGCCCGGGATGAAGAGAGCAACCTGGACGCACGCAAGATGAGGGTGTGGTGGTCTAGACAGAGCCCAACTCGGTTTGGTTGCCGGGAGAGGATTCGGATACGATTCGCGATCACAGGTTCGAATCTAATCGGGCTATCAACTCGGATTAGTCAATTTGTAATCTGAATTGCACTAATCCGGACCCAACTTTCAATTTCGACTTGTTCTCCTCCACCATGCTCCCATCCCGCGCTGTCTTGAGCAAAGCCTCCCGCTTGCCTCTCACTCCAAAACACGGCAACAAGGACTTTTACAAAGGCACGCCCCACATCGTCGCTAAGCCCCAACCTATCTCACACTCTGTCTCAAGGAACGCGTGCGGCGTACCTACCTGGCGGTCATCGTACTGGCGCACCCGGAAAGCACGTCGTAGGTGGGAAATCCAAGTACAGGATTATCGACGAGAAAGTACGATACTACGTCGCGCCGCCGCTCTCGGATATCATCAACTCTCCAGTCAGTAGCCTTCAATTCTTGTTCCGTGAGTTGTATTAACTGGACCCATAGCTAAAACCATATGTACGAAACGGCACGAGGCTCTCATTGAACGAGCGGCAGGAGTTGTATGGTGCGCTGCCTCGGGGTGGGTTCAATGGCGAACACTATCTCAAGCTCGCTGCACAGCATCACGACCAAAAAGCCTAACGTATCTGTATTCTACGGGGCCTGTAATTTATCCTGTTCACCCTTGACTTTGCTCATTCCTGCAAGATCGGTGCTCGACGTCACGAACCCGTAGCACTTGTTCGATTCATTAGGTCAGTCCCGATATGAGACGTAGAAGACTTACATGTAGCGCGTTGAAGACAAGGTTACTCTTCCCGCCTTCGGGCGAGGTCGTAGCCACCAAGTCTTCTACGACGACAATATCATATCCTTTGCTAAACGCCTCGGCCACGGTCCCTATTACGCACTACCATCTCACGACGTCAGACTCAACCTTCGATCCTCTCCCCCAGTACGAACCTGGTCTGCATTCACCCCAGCGAACAACAACGTCTTCAGCCCCCTCTCCTCTAAAAACCTCTCCAGATCCGATGTGCTCCCTCCTCCAAACCCACTCATCCTACCCCACGCCCACACTCAAATCAATACCCAATAAACCAACTGATTTAAATTCAACGCACCGGTTCTTATGCACCCACAAATCCTTCCCCTCACTTCTCTCCCACTCTTCCTTCAACGGACCATACAGCTCCGCGTTCCACTCTCCTCGAAGTAAAATTCTACCATACTTCCCACCTAGGTCTGCGCCCAAACCTGGGGGATCGACATGACGCCCAAGTTTAGGCTTAGAGAAGCAACGCGAGAGGGGCGCTGCGATCGTAGGGATTTCGAATTCTTCGAGACCCCAATTCCTACTCAAACACCGATATGCGAAAAGAGATAGGATGGAGGGGGAGAATACTTACAGCCAAATAATGAGCACGCCCGCCTCTCTCAAGCGCGGCAAGATCTTCACAAGTGGGTCGACGCACGCTAAGCCACTCGGGTGATCTCTCAATTCAGGATGCAAGAAGTAACTGTTCATGACTTAGATTCTAATATTCCCAGATATGTGCACAGAACTCACTTTTGCATATCCACAACAACCAACGCTGTAATCCCAGGATCAATCCTCACCCTCCTCTCTCCCTGCACGTCAAATTCCACCAACTTCCCGCCCTCTTGCTTTTTACCTTGACCCTGCCTAGACAGATCAACTAGCCCATCTGGATACTCGACCCAATACGAATCTGAAGTCCCATATGTCGTTCGAGCCGGAACATTCGGTCGAACGCTCATAGGTGATAATGCAATAGAGGTAGGGTTAGGAGTAAACAGCCGGCAATTAAAACTTAAGCTCAAGAGTGGACGTGGAGTCTGGAATCGAAATGGCTTGCGCAAAGTTTGGAACCTTGTGGATTAGAAAGATGTGGTGCGAGCGGAGCGTGGGATGTGAGTCTTAATTTGGTTATATTAATTACTCTAACTTACTTTCTTTCAGCCTACAGGGGTGGGTGGTCTGAGTGGGCAAGGGTATACAATATGTGGGAAAGACTATATTTAGGGGGGTTCGTACGGGACTTGGAGTAATGATAGCTTGGTGGGAAAGAACACGGCTTCTGAGTGAATGCAGACCTTCGATCTTCTCCGCTTGTAATTCTGATAGCTTCAAGCTCGCAGCTTCCAGACTCTACTCTCACATCTTGCCAAGTCCAGCAGAAGGGCTTTCTATTACCGACAGAACTCTCGAGAAGCAGCTATCTATACCCATTAGAGAAAAAGAGTAAAACGGCCCGGTGGAAGTACGGGCCGTTTTTTTTCATATTCAAACTAATTATATGCATGTATGCCTTCAAAAACGTGTTGATTTTTATCCGTCCACCCCTAGGTATTGATACAAATTTGATATAATTTTGTTCCAGCTCATAGATACGTCCTCAACTGCTCAGTGAGCGCAAGCAGCGCCAACGCCTGTCCATAAGGCATCCTAGAAACCCAAGGACAATTAGTACCATCATCCACTTGAAATAGCTGGAGAGACTTACGGAGTGATCGGGATCTGCCTATATCCCTCCAAGTCCTTAAACACCGGCGTGCCAAAGCTACATTGCTCCAGCTGACCATCCTTCGAAATACACTTGACCACGCCCGCAATGGCCTTTTTCGCCGCAATCAAATACGCTGGGTCGGCTGGCAACAGCCTCGTACGGACCGCTTTCAGAATTCCGTACGCGAATCCGGCGCTCGCGGACGACTCGAGGTACGACTTAGGATCGTCCAGGAGGGTGTGCCAGAGCCCAGAGGCGGGGTCTTGCAAGCGGACAAGAGCGTCGATTTGGGCTTTGAGAGTGCTGACAAGGAACTCGCGCAGGCCATCGCCGGGGGGAAGTTTAAGGAGCTCAATAAAGTCAGGGATGGAGACTGTGATCCAGCAGTTGCCGCGCGCCCAGCGGGCGTTCGCAAAGTTGTGTCGGCCCTCGAAGGTCCAGCCTAGTGGGCGTCAGTATCACGTCATAGAATCGCACTATGAGACTCACCGTGGAACCAGAGTCCAGTCTCGCGGTCGGCGAGATACTTGGTGTGCAGCATAAACTGGCGCTTTGCATCCTCGACATACTCTGGTCGATTAAGGACAAGCCCAATCTTTGCTAGCGGCATAACGCTCATCATCAGCGTATCGTCCCAAAGCTGGCCCTTGTGTTCATCGATGTAAGTCATGTGCTGTAGACCACCCTCTTCCGTGCGCGGCATGGTGTACATGACCCACTCGGCCCAGGCATCGAGGTACGCAGTGTAGTTAGCGTGTTTCTGCTCGTGTAGATACGCGGCAGTGAGGAAAGGCGCCATTGTGTTGACGTTTTTGGAGGTGCCGACTGGGAGGCGGTCGGAGAACCATTTGAGCGCGATGTTGAGGGCAGACTCGTCGCCGGTGATTTCGTGCAGTTTGAGCAGTCCATACAGTCCGACGCCATGCGTCCACTAGATAAAATTCAGAAGAGATTCTGCAGAAAAAAGGTTGACCTTACCTCCCAATCGTTCCAGCCTTTGGTATCAATCACGCGGCCATCGTCGAGCTTGAGTAAGAACTCGCCAGTGGTATCCTTGATGTTGACGAGCGAGTCGATGAGGTTGTGAACGTGATCGAGCACGTCCTTGCGCGAGAGGTGGGCTGTAGCGTCGGCCATGGTGAATTGCAGACCGTGCTTGCCATCCTAGCTCCTTATATGCAGACCGTGGTGGATTCTCCGGACCGCCAACCGGGCGCTTCTTCTCCGCTGATATAATCCGGCATCCGATTACATAACCCATGGAATGACCATAATCACGTGGTATGCAAACAGTCCACATTCATCACTGATCGCCGCATACTTCCAATCCAGCGTACCTCACCGCCTATACACTCCTACTCCTGCGCACCATCCAGATCGCACTTGATACGAGAGCGAACATCATATCGAGCTCATATTCTACTCGGTTTACGTCGCACACTTAACTCTCTCGTCCGCGCTTGGCTCCACGTCTGAAAAACTCCTGAAACAGTCAGCCCTTTAGCCCGCCGCTCGCTTTTTCAGCACGTCTGAAATCCTCTAGCTCGACTTGGCTTTTTGACCACCCGCATCGCACGTGCTCGTGGCTTTGCAAGTCTAGAGTGCACGGCTTGCACAGCTTGAATTTCGCTTCAGCCTTGGACCACGGTCAACACTCCGCTGGACACCCCGCAGCTACCGACCGCTCAGACTTGCGCAGCGTCCCCCGCCTAGTGGCGAAACTGACTGCTTGGTGATATCAAACGTAAGTATGAGATGAATTTGGGAGATAAAAGACCTCGTTTGGAGCTTGAGAACTTTTTTCATATCTTGTTTCTGCTATCAAGGCTTTCAGACCTTTCAATCTAACAAACATATTCCACCCACAGACCACTACAAACGGCTCTACCCCTCCCAATGACCACTCTCCAACGCAAGTAAGCCCACATTTCTTTCAAGCTGCCCGTTCCTCTTTCATCTCACGCCTCTCCCACTCGTTCTCAGGAGCTCTCGCATCGTCCTCCGCCCAAGCGGTCCGAAACAAGAGGATGGTGACTACACACCCTACGCACCTCCGACCCGCGCCTCCTCGTCCTCCACTCGCTCGTCTCCATCAACGACCGTCCAGACTCGGCCGACGACTAAAAAGTCATCACGAGATCCGGCTTCGCGCAAGGCGGAATACAATCGGCTATATTACGCCAAGTAAGCCACCTTAGTCTCTCTTTCTCTTTTCTTTTATATGTCTTTGGTATCTAACCAACTTACTTTCACTCGCACAATAGGAACCGTGGCGTCCTACTGAAGAAAGCCGCTGAGCGCGCCCGCACAATCCGCAACCCACAGAACGTCTCCAAGAAACCAACAATCAAAATTCCCGCCCCGTCCACCTCTACCGCCCCCTCAACGACTCGTTCACTCTCCAGCATCGCCAGTTCCGAACCTGACCTGCGCGAACTCAGCAGTTCTCCAGCGTTTGAACATGACGAACACGAGGACATAGATGTCGAAATGCCATTCTGGGAGGACGCACAGCTGCTCGAGGCGCTCGTCCCTTCGACCGCCGAGAACAGTGAGATCAGACAGATGCTTATCGATGCCCATAGGGAGAGTATGGCGTTGGTGATGCACGACCGCGAAAAGGCGGAGACCAAGACGAGAAGCGAGAACCCGCTCCCGGCTGCGTTTTACAAGAAGCGGTAACATTTGCGCCCCTGCGTCACTTCCCTGACTAGCGTGTCTGTGTTTGTTATCAGCATTCAACTTGGATACGATACGATATGACTTGTATACGGCACATCTCTACTCAGCAACACGTATTTATGCTAGTATTGTACGCTTCTAGTTTCAATCGTATGTTACCTTGCGAGCAGTTCGCTCGCCGCTGAGACCTCTCGCGCATTTAATAATCAACTAATACAAAAAACGGAAGCATATGCGGGCGCTGAAACAGCAAAAAATGACCGGCTAACCAACAAAACAGCAAGAGCAACTAAAAAACAAAAAAAACGATAAGGAATGTGTATGTATCTACAGCCTATCCAATACTTAATGCAAGACCATCCGCTCAGACCAGCTGGTATCAATCAACAACATATTAGCAATCAACAGTCGACAAGAGAACGTCGTCGCTTCATCCCCATCTCATCAACATCAGGCATCTCAGTGTCCTCATCGATATCACCGGCGCCGTTGGTCATCTCGTACAACGCACCCATCCGAGCGCGCTTCCGCGAGGGAGTGGCAACAGTCCTACATGCTAGGGAGTCTTGGTTGTATCGACCCCCCTCAGGTGTGGGCGAAGGAATGAATGGTTGTCCAGTCTCAATCGCCTCTCGCAGCTTGTCGATGCTGTTGAGTAGGTAAATGGAGGGTTGGTGATGGGAGCGTGTATGTGGCAGGGCAAACCACGAGGTTTACAAGAGGAAAGCAGGAATGCGCGCGAACAAAGAGCGAATAGCAAATTTTTAAGTTAGTTATTCAAAACTTTCAGATAACGACGTCACTCACCGATGCTGGAGCTTAGCGTTGTCCGCCGCATATGGCTGAGCCTTCATGTAGTACTGCAACGCAGTTGGCAGGTCATTCCTACAACAGCGGGTATTAGCATCCATAACAATTGCTTCAAGCCGGAAAAGGGTCGCCGATGAAAGTGAGCTGAAACAGCGAGGACTTACTGTTGCTGATATACCCGCGCCCGCTTGATCAGCGACTTGGCCACCTTTTTCCGCGTCGGATAGTCCATCGTAACAGCGATGTCGATGTCCGTCGGTCCGTCCTGGCTACACAATCCCAGAGTCGTCAGCCCTTAGAACTGGATAACCGCGCATACTACCACCCTCTCGGCCAAAAGTTCACTCACCTCTGCTCTAGAGTCTCAACTCGGCGCATGAGCCGCATATGTTTCTGCATCAACGGCGAATCGGTCTCCGCATCGGCCATCTTGTCCAGGTTCTGAGCATGAGACTCTGCCGCCACAGAATTGTACGATGGTGGCCTAGGCGGGTCTTCTGCCCGTCGTCGCTGCCACTCTGCTTCCTGTAATCGCAACTCTTCGCGCTCTCGCTCTTTCCGCTCTTTCTCCTCTAGTGCACGCCGTTCTTCCGCCTCCTGTCTCCTCTGCTCCTCCTCTTCTCTCCTCTGTTCTATTTCCTCTGCCCTCCTTCGCGCCTCCTCTTCCCTCCGCACTTCTTCCATTGCTTTCTCCCTGAGCTCCTCCTCACGTCTCGCGAGCGCAGCTTCCACCGCACTCGCAATCTAAAAATTCAGGGGTTGTCAATCTACACACTTCAAGCACGCTCAGCCCAAAATTAAACTCACCTTCGCCTCAACCTCCTTCTCCGTCAAACCAATAATCATATCCCCACTTCCACTTCCACTACCACTCATGCTACCACCCGACAAGCTCCCCCTTCGACTTCCATGGGCGCTGCTCGCTCTCCGGCCTTTGCTGGGCGCTTGAATCCGACTAGTGCCAACCACACCGGGGCCAGACGAGCTCGGGCCCGCTGAAACGTGACGCATACCTCCCATCGACATGCGCCGCGAGTGTCCGCCGAGTACAGGGAGCCCGCTAGTGGAAGATGAGACGGGCAGGCCGCTGTGAGTTGACGAAGGGGCAATGGAGGAGCGGGGGCGGCCAATTCCTATGCTTGATCGGGTGGATAATGTGGGAGCAGGTGCAGGTGCAGGAGCGGCTACATTGGTGTATCAGTATTCACGCATGTTGAGAACAATTTAGATGGGATGTTTGTGCATACCCTGTTGGACAGCTACGGGTCGGTTCTCAATCTCCTTTGTCCGACTGGCAAAGTTTAGTGTGTTGAGGGTATCCTGCTTGAATCGCACACCGGGTGCGATGTTGCAAATCAACAGGCTAATACAGGATCCACCAAGTGCGTCTTGAAGGATACGAGTGAGTTTCGAGTCGCTGTAAACAAAAGTAAATACCATAGCTAAAGCGGCTAGTAAGACAGACAAACCGGTATGGAATACGGCTGGCGCGTTGGTTGAGCGCGTGCACAACTTGGCCCAGGACCGAGAGCGACTTGTTGATTGCCGCAGACTCTGCCATGCGGATGGTGTCATTTCCAGTCATCTGGAGCGGGCAGATCAGCGCACATGACTCAGGCTAGGTAAGATACTAACAACATACCTTGTTGTTTTCAGAACCAGCTAGATCGACCAGGTTAATTTTTCCAATAAGAGCTGCAACAGAAACAGGTTTCAGAAGAGTTTCGTGTGTTCAGACCCAATTACGTACTAGGAGCTCCAGGATAATTCTCTTCAACCGAAACTTTAATGCCCAAGATTGCATGTGAACGACTAGAAGCTCTGTTGAAATTCGTCGCAGCAACCGAGCGGCCTTTGCACGCAGCGCTGGCGTTCAACAAGAGGCTTAATAGACAATTACCAATGATGGAAATAATGAGACTCACATAAAGTGGTTGTCAAACTCGTCCGTAGATTCAATGGGAACCTCTGATAGGTTGGCAACGAACACCTTGCCGCGGCCATCTTCTCGTACGGGAAGTTTGGTTCCCTGGGTGTAGAGTCCGATAAGCAAGAGGCAAGATAACCGAAGGGGGATAGCTTACCCTACTTGAGACCATAAGGTCAAAGATATCGTCTTTATAGATTTCCATGTAGGAAAGTTCGAAGAAGACGTTAGCACGGGACATGTTCGCTTTGCGGTCAAATAGTGCCTAAGAATCCTACGTTAGTGACGTCCAATATCTTAGGGGCTCGAGTCTCCTACCTGCATGACGCGAGGAATGATACCAGGCTCAGTCGCACTACCCTGCATAGTATGAGTCTTGCCGGAGGATGTAACCCCGTAAGCGAATATGGTTACGGTCTATGGACGAATTAGCGAGAAGTAACGACGTTGGGCGTGGAGACTCACATGTCCTGTAAACACATTTCCCAAGAGTGGAAGCACATCTCTGTCGAAAACCTGTTCTTGGGTCGCATCCTGGCCGTGAACAGAGGTAAGGCTGCAATAAATAATGTTAACAATATTGATATACCACTCTAATATACGCGGACTCACTTAAATCGGAACCGCTTCCCAATATCTACAGGATTGATTACTGACACGCTGGTATCGTCGAGGACTTCTACAGAGTCGTCTTGTGGCTCCGCGTTGATAAACGGACGCACACGGCATGCGATTCGCACCGAGGCAGACATTAGCTTGCCTTTGGGTCTTGCGTCGAGTTGTTGATGTGGTCGGATTCAACCTGCCAAACACCCACGTGACCGCGTAAAGAGGCGCGTTCAACTCGACCACGATGTCTGCCACCACAGAAGAAGATCCTCTGCTCGACCTAACAAGGTGAGTAACCACCGCAAATACATAACATCACCCACTCACTACCGCCGGATTTAGGGCTCGCACAACTCTCGCCTTCATCAAAGAGCTGAGCGACAAACCTTCCCGTGCCAACGAGCTCAAAATCGCGTATGGAACCACGCATGGCACATTTGGATCTCAGCTTGGTGTAGACCTCACCAACCCTCTTGCTGTCGAGGAGCAAGTTCAGATCCAAAAGGCGTGTTTTCCGCGTTATAGGTGCTGGAGTTTCGTGGACTGACATCTGGGTCCAGGAATATGTAGCCAAGCTCAAATTTCGTTATATCGAACAATCCGCCAAAGAAGACTTTATCAAAGCACTTAGCTCTGCCCCCGAAGATGCAGATATAGCACTACTAGCTGACGAGACTGCCGAAGCCAAAGATACCCTCAAAGCTGCCAAGGTCAGGCTCGACGCTACCTTTGCCCAACATCGCCAGCTTGCAGAGCAAATTGCGGAAGAGGATGCCAAGATAGCTCGCGAATCGGAAGAGGCGCAAACGCTCGCCAAGGAAATAGCTGATATGCAGTTAGAACTCGCAAGATTAAGACGCGACCACCCTATTGCTCATGTCAGCCCACAGTCCTTTGTCTTTTTCCATAATCTCACCCTCCGTTCATTTCTGCAGCGAGTCACTCAAAGTCAAGCGGAGGAAATCCTTGACGACCAGATAACTCAACTTCAAGATCTCGACGAACAGTTACAGTCCCTATCTTCTCAGCATACGGCTACCCGGGACGCACTCTCTGCGGCTCACACTTCGTACGACAAACTTCGACCCGAGGCTGCTGCAAAAGCACGCGAGGCAGCCGCTCGCTCCGCAAATGGTGGCAGAGATGCATTGGAGGCCGAAGCTCAATGCGCATGGCATCGCTCAGCTATCCAACTCTGGCGAAACATGTTCGACGTGGAGAGCGTGAAAGCAGTATCCAACAACGAGCTGTGGCTGGTATATGCGAAGCCACGATTCACGCTTGCACTTGTATTTGATCATATCACCCATAGGTTTGCCGGAGCAAGGGTGAGTAGACTCTCAAACTCTAGGTTTGGACGAATGCTAACCCCTGTCTGGCAACAGATAATCGACCTGGACATGAATATTGCTGAGTCTGTCGATTTAGCCATCACAGCCAATAATGTACCTCGACTCATTCGAGATATCTTATGGAGGCTCGGTGCCTAGAGATTGTTTGACCGCCACTTGTACCGATTTCACTCGCGTCGTTGTATGATAAAGAAGTAGACTCATGTATTCGCATCTCTGGTATTTATATGCTGTCTCATTGACCCGGTGTGTAGTAACCCGAGACAGCCTTAAACCGTATACCCCCTTCCTGTGCGCCTTTGCCCTGCTTATTTCTGGACGTTTTGGCTGCAGAAGAGCGTTAGTCCGAACCGATAATATACAAAGCAAAATAAAGACATACGGGAATTGACCGATAACGTTGCCAGCTGGGCTGTAGTGGCAGACGAAGTAGTTGGCGACCTACAAAATCCGGCGAAGTGTCAGCTTCAAACTCTGGGATTCTCACTGCTATGTCTCGAAGAGCTTGGATTGAATCAAATAACTCACGCCCTGAAAGTTGAGCATCTATTAGCGACTGGAGCACTGTATATGGAATCCGGGACACTCACATAGCTAGCATCGAAGATGGTTCCAGCTGGGCACTCTTTCCTCGCGCAGCCGAACTTGGTCGTGGACTTCCAGACAACCTGGGTCCAGTGAGAGTACTGTGGGCTGCTAGGGTTATAGTCCTCTGTAATGTATGTTAACATCCTTGCCCTGTTAAGAAAAAGTAGTAATTTACTGGACTCTGCGTTCCACCAGCCAACAGCCGTAGCAGGCGTAGGCCCTCCGGTTCCAGCCGCCAAGTTTTGTCCAGATTGGCTGTGCTAAATGGTCCATGATATATCAGCTTTATGCTCAACTGGTGAACGGTTCCGCTGATATGCATACCTCAAACTTGCACTGGTTCGCCCAGGCCAGAGCCGACGCGCTGAGAGAGTCGTCCCAGATCAGCGCCTTCGCGCCGTGCTTCGCGCGCTCGTTGTTGTGAGCATCGATGTACTCTTGCTGCAGCCAGACAGCACGAGTGTCGAGGTGGCGAGCAGTGTGAGCGGTGGCATTGAGGTGGGAGCCGGTTGTATGGATCTCAGTAGCGTTAGAACGCCAGTGGGCAGAGACAGAGGTCGTCGCAGCGAGGACAAGACCGATGACAGAGGAAGTGAACATCATATTGAGATGAGTTTAGAGAAAATGTGAGCTGTGGAAAGGTAGTTGGTTGAATGGAGCTTGGTGACGTTCATTGCTCATTCCCCTTCCAATTTATAACATTTCAGACTCCTACGTGACATGCTGAACTGAATACTCACCACCCAGTACCGATGCACAACGCCGGGCTCAACGAACGTGGATCCACCAACCGACTCAAGCGACATGACGCGAACAACGGCCAACACCGATGGCTCTGCGCGTCCAGATGCAAACCCGCACCCGAGTCACAAGCGCTTTCGAATACCCCCAAGCGAAGTTGGCCGATCAGTCCGATGCAACGAAGGGTCACAAGCGACATCATGAACATGGTCCCGTTTGATGAAGCATGAGCGCCAAGCCAGTGAGCTGCTGGCGTGATTTGTATTGAGGTTTTATTCATGACGCATACACTTTAGTTCTCGGATCACGTGCAACTCTAGAACTCATTGATCCGTGTTGAGAAGCAAGGTGCACTAGTCTGCAGCCAGCGGTGTTGAGTTCGATTGAAGCTGGGGTTTTCTGTAGCCTTTCCACCACA
>MU132141.1:1622398-1715756 GCA_015039395.1 Ceratobasidium sp. AG-I | reverse complement strand
GAGATTATTGTGCATATACTCTGTAATCTCTGGTCACGTGCCGACTGCAATTGATCCGTGTTGACAAAGCATAACTAGTTAATCTTATCAGGCCGTTGTCGCTAGAAACCAGGTTGCACTCAACTACCTCAATCGGACCTTAAATCTGTGACTTTTAGCATCTACTTGAACTCGGATCAACTAGGCGGGAAAGCACTATAATGTACGAGCTTTTCTAAGGATTTGGATATTGTGGGAATTGCTACCACCCGCGCAAGTCTGGGCGTGGGGTTGTTCGACGACTTCTTGACTTTGATGACCCCGGATTTTAACCTTTGAAAGTACCGTTCCTAGCTCATATCTGGTATTCTTCCTCGCGATTGACTCGTGTTAATATGTCCGATCACTCGCGACGTGCGATCCCACTGTCAGCTCAATATGAATCCAAGGTCAACACCCTGATTGCTCAATCAAGGTAAGCCGCACATCCTTTCCTTAATTCTGAACTGTCCAATCCCCCAGCGACTGACCTGGCTTTTCTTGGAAGGCGAGAAAATGCCCTCCACAGGTCTCGGCGACACATACCCACGCCTACGTCTTCCCTAACACCCCTAGCCCTTACCCACCAACTCCGGATCTACCCCAGAACCCGCGCTGCGGGGCCTCCACCACCCCGCAGCTGGGCTTATCCCGCTACGCCCTCGCCAACGTCGAATAGCACTTCCGTGAGAATTACGCCAGCCCCAGAGTGGCGTGCACGTGCGCTCCGATGGATATTGCTGCATCTCGAGCTGCCGGGGCTCATACCCCATGCAGTCTTGGAAGGAGACGTCGTGGGCGTGGGGGAGAGATCGTCGATACCTACCCTGCGAGAGATGTGCGTACGCGTCTTGATCGCGCCGACTCCGAACCTAGAGGAAGAGCAGCCGACGATCGATAGGATTTTGGATCCAAATTTACCGGCACACATCCGGAGGTTTATCGTGCGTTATTCTGCTATACATGATCCACTTCCTTGGACTACGTTAGCGGAGCTCTGGGGTGTCGCATACGGCGAGCAAGGCGCAGATGGAGAATTAATTTTCGTTGGAAAGGGTGCTGGAGGCTCTACTGTCAGCAGTGCATCGATCAGAGAGGTCTTGACCCCAGCCGAAGTCGACGACTTCCAATCACAAGAAGAGAACGAGGAAGATCTGGCTTGGGACGCAGATGAATACGCACCCCCACCCCCATTAACAACTTTAATTTCGCTCGCCCACCCGCTTTCCAAGCACCTTTCATTTTTTCCTCCGACAATTACCCACCTTGCGCTTATTGCTACACCGCTCGATCTAGATACTCCGCCGCGCGCGTTGATGTCCAAACTTTCCGGGACGCTGCATCTGCTGGAAGCTCTCGATCTCAGCTGCAACTCATGGCTAGGTTAGTCTTTTTGGAAGGTCCATACCTCGCTATTGCTCTTCTAATGCGGACCTCCATGTAGCCGTAGATACGTTGGAAGTTGTAGATTGGCCAAGAAGATGGTCGCGCCTTCGCGCCATCGCTTTCATGAATTGCAACAACTTAAGCGACCGGGATGCAGTCACGAAGACGATCAACAGCAAGAGAAATTGGGAAAAAGTTATTCACATTGACTTCGCGTAATAATAATCAAGTCACAGACATGTATTTATACACATCCAATGTAGCCGATAGGAGCTGAGGCGCAGCAACATATTAGTGAAATAAGTAAGACAACAATGGATGAACCGAGACCCAGAGTGATTGGATGAATAAAGTATGAAACAGTTGAAGGATGGATAGTGGGAAAAAACGAGACACGTCGCGCATAAAGTTACTGATGGCAAGAGGGCAAGCAGGCATATTCAGACGTAATCAAGAAAGTTTGGGTCGCATGGGTTCAAAACAATTCTACTCAGGGGGAAGAAGGAATAGCCCAGCTCGGAGCAATGCTGGATCTCGCAGCACGCGACTGCGAAAGACCCTCCTATAGAGTCAAGCCACCTGGTCAGAATCCTATTTCACATTCAGCTTGAAAAGACTTACATCCCACTGATCCACATCAATCGTCTCCCGCGTCAAATCTTCCTCCTCATCCCGAAGGCGCTTCGCCTCAGCTTCAATCCTCGCGCGACGCCTGCGCAAGCTCTCAAGCTCAATGCTCCTAAGTTTATCGAGCTGTAATTCGAGCTTCGACATCGCATCCTGGTGCTCTTCAAGCGAGTCCTTGTGCCTCACGAGATCTGCCTTGAGCTCGCCAATATGCTTGGTGTTCGCCTTGTCTTTGCCTTGAAGCTCTGCGACCTTCTCGTTTAGCTCCTTGGACAACTTCAGCGAGGCGTCGAGTTTCGTGCTGATGGTCTTGTTAGTGGACTCGAGCGAGCGAACGATTCCGTCTGATTTCGCAAGTGTCGCATTAAGTCTGTTGATATTCTCTTGGCGCTCCGAAAGTTGCTGAACCAGGCTCTTCGCTTCGGACTCCAACCTCGCTACATGAATGTTACGCTCTACGATTGTAGCGTCGCGGTTTTCGATAGAATGCCGCGCCTCTGCGTTGTCCAAGTCCGCCTTGGTTTGGAGCTGGTCCCTCTCGACCTGGGCGGCAACAAGAGCCTGCTGGAGTTCGAAGACTTGCGCATTTACCCGCTCAATGTGTGCACCCAAGTCGGATACCTCCGCGCGCAAGCCGCCATTGGTAGTGTTCATCGCTTCGCATTGCTCGATCAGCGCAGCCTTCTCGCCAGCAAGTGAGCTCTTTTGTCCCTTGAGCCCCTCGATGGTGCCCTGCAGTGCCTCCTGCTCTGCCTTCAACCCCGCAATCTGCGAGTTACGCTCAGCCGCAATCGTTTCAGCACTCAAAGCCCGTTCTTGTGCAGCAGCGAGGTTGTCGCGTAGTGCCTGAACATCGCCGCGAAGAGTAACGAGCTGCTTGGTGGTAAGACTCTGTGCGCTCTGAAGCTCCGCAATCGTCGAATTGCGCGCGGCAAGGTTGCTATCCAAAAGAGCCCCCTTAGCCGCGGCCATTGCAAGGCTTTCGGTGAGCCGACGAGCCTCTTCCTGCGATGAAGCGAGAGATAACCTGGTCGCCTCGAGGTCCTGTGCTGTGCTGATGAATTGCGCCTTAGCCGCGGATTCGGTATCAGCTCGAGATTTAATATCCGCCTCGAGTTCGGACACGAATATCTCGAGCTGATCCTTGGCAAGATTGGTAGCGGCCTGCTGTCCCTCGAGGGCGCTGTAGGATTGATTCAGGCGCGAGACATCCTTGAGAGCAGAATCGCGGTCCTTGGTAACCTGTGCTAGCTCCACTCGAACCAGGTCGGTCTCGTGCTTGTCTTGCGTCAACTGAGCGACATTCTGGCGTTCGTGTTGGACTTGGTTCTTTAGCTCAATAATTTCTTCGACCATTCGAGACTTCTCCAGAGCAAGTTCCGACATCGCAGCCTCCAAACGTTCAAGCTACTGAAGCATAAGCCAACGCAGTTAAGACAACCGAATAAAATGCTCACCTTGAATTCCATTTCAGGCTTCTCTGGCACAACTAACCCATCTTGCGAGCGCTCGGTGCTAATAGCGTCAGGCTGAGAAGAACTGGGTGGCGTGATATCCCTATCCATTCCTATATCATAGCCAAAGTCCCCAGGAGCGTCATATTCGGGAGACCCATGCTCAGTTGGCTCAGGAGTAGTCGGACGGGTGGGACGGTTGCCGAGGAAGGAGAGGTTCTTGCCAAACGCAGGTGGAGGATGCGCCGGTAGTTCCGTTTCAGCATTTCTCGACTTGCGAGTAGGCGAGCCAAAGATATCATCGTCGTCATCGTCATCATCGAGCTGCTGGTCTAAGAGATCATGGTTGGACTTGGTAAGGCGCTTGATTTCAGTTCGCGCGGTAGCTAACTCAGTCTTCAGTTTCTCGATCGTAGCTTGTTGGGCCGGACGAGGAGTCGAGACTGCTGTAGCAGATACGCTACTGCGCCGACGCTTAGTGGGACGATCGGGGCTTCCTACACAAAGGACACATTTAGTGTGTTTGTTAGCCGAGTTTCAGGAGTACAGCTAACCTTTGAGCGTATCCACTACCTCCTTTGCGATTCCGACCTCGGAGCGCCGGTGAGACTTGGCTTCATTGTAGCTGAGATCTCATTCAGACAGCGAATGAGTGATATGCTGGGATGGCAACCTACACTTTCACTGCTTTAGGGGTAATGCTGTATCCGACCGGAGCGCGACCCTTTCGGGGGGCTTCAGCAATCGCTCCGTGTTGACTCTGTATCCAAGGATGCACCGTGAATATCTTGCAAATAATCCCATATGAGCACCCTTACCAGTTTTTCTACGGCTTTCTTGATACTTGGTCGGGCCCGCACGCCGAGCGAAAGCCCTTGTTCTTGAGCACGGCGCTCCGCTACATTGGAAGGAAAGTATCAAAGGAATATCCATAGCGATTATAGTTATAGAACATACCGCTCTTCACAATCGCAGATATATTCAACGGCTTCTTGTTCTTCTTGAGATTGTTCTCGGCCAAAACAAGAAGGGCATCTATATTCTAAAATCAGCCACAAGCCTAAGACAAAATAATATTTCGACCATATGGTCGAAAGCTATCCTTACTCTGTTCGTAGGATAGCTTAGTGCGTGAACGAGTCCCATTTGTGCTCGTGGTCGAGACCGCTGAGGCAATGCTCGGTCGTGTGGCGCGGTGGCGTGCCATATCGGTATCGCAAGTCGAAATAAATCAAAATAAGAAACACAAAACTGTGCTGCAGCCGCGAGTTGGAGTGCGTGGGCTGCGATGGTGGTAAGATACGAGAGAGACAAGAACAAGTGGTGGATGAGAGCAAGGGCACAACGTGGAGTGCACGCACAAGGGGCACGCCGCCGATGATGTAATATACCACGTGACCTTGCTCCCCGTTTCCAGCCAAGAGAAACGCGTCAAGAAGCCCAAATAATACATGCCATTATGCGCCAGTCAGTCTGTCCAAGTACTACACAGATACATGAGTAATAAGAAGGAGAAAAACATAAAGAAGAAATATGTTAGTCCGTTACATGATGATACAAGTTCCTGCTCTTCTTTTCCGCGTTTTTCGGTCCTGTACAGGACCTGGGTGCTCACTCCCTTTGCCGAGCCCCTGCACATTCCCCCCATCTGCAACCCTGCCTTCCTTGTGAGAACTATATCCATCCTTCTCCCCTGAGCCTTCCGTTTGTCGTGAAGTTCGTTGAAAGCGTCGCGCTGTCCAGGATTTCAACACTGTATGGTTCCTCTTTGGCGCCCCGCCGCTTGCATCGTGGTCCGCTCGAAATAGTAGGCGAGGAAGTGACTTAGATCGTTCAGAAGGCTTTGGCCTTGTCTCGGGGTTAGAATATGGTGAGGTGGATGATATATACGTCGTGCGTGCAGCGTGAGGGAATGATTCGGGTGTGCCCGAGGAGCGTGATGTGGATTGCGGAGCAGGACGTGCCAGGTAACTCGTTTGCGGATGGCTCCCGGTTGGACCTTGGTACACAGACGTCCGCAGGGAGCGCGTGGCTAGCGCTGAGTTTATATCTGCAAATGCGGCTGCAGTGCAGCCTCGATACGGCGAGGGGTGGGGGACAATCTCCTGTGGAGCCTGCGATTCAGCGTCGGAGGAATCTCCATCGAATGAATCTTGAGTCATTGAGTCGCGTCCCCAAGGCGCGCTGACTTGACGCTCAGGAACGGTTCGGGGTATTGACATGGGGGAGAGGAGGGGTATAACGATATACAGGGACAGGAGAGCAGATCGAAGACTTTATAGGTCCAATGTATGGAAACCCGTTACGGCATCAGGCGAGGTACTAAGCATGGAAGGTAAGGCTGCGCCAGAATGGGACCCACGAATCCGGGCTTAAGTTAGGCTGTGCTAGACAAAAAAAGTCCATACTCGCCAGGCCACTCCTTCTTACTGTCCCGGATAGTTCTTTTTACGACGATTGAGCGCCTTGAAGGACAGTTCTATCTAATAAAAGACGCCAAGTCAGCATATACCCTATGGTTCTTGGCAGGTTCGAGGTGTCATTCTTGAATTGCCGGGACTCGGTAATGCTTTCCTCCCGCTCACGTGTGGCTAAAAACACCACAACAGCAGCGTGGACCGGACAAGACGGGATTCGAGGCTCTCACCGCCAAGCCCACGATGCATGAACTGGTATTGTTGGCCACCCTTGCACGGCGGCGCTCGATTATAGGGTTATTAAATTCATACAACTCTATAACTGCCCCCATCTTCTCAGGTTATCACGATGATGTAGAGTCGTGTGACATAAACGTAAAATTGCTCCGCCATACCATACAAGACCCCAACACACGGGCCAGTAAATACACAAGTTACCACGAACACAACGAGTTATAATAAAGATATAGAAATGTTAAATATAGAAGGAATATAGGAGGCAGAAGAAAATAAATCACATGATAACGCAACCCGAGCCATCTTTCAGGGGAGCAGGCTTGAGTCCCAAGTCCGCGAATGTGTTTTTGGGTCGACCATGTACTTGCCTAGACGGCTGACCACTTGATGGTATTGTGACCCGTAAGGCTGGGCGGTGCGACGCCATGTGCTCTTCACTCGCAGAGGCCCTTCTATACCTCCCATGGGAATTCAGCTCATGTTGCGCGGACATAGCGGGCCATTGGGAATATGCAGGCGCTGAAGCAGTTGAAAATCGAGGATTGATGCGCTCTTGCCCAGCCATCATAGGATGATTGGAACCAGCGACGTGGGTGGGTCGTGTGCTCGAAGTCTGTAGCTTTTGCGGCCTCCGAGGCCTGAGCGGTTCGGTGGGGGGCATTGTGGGTGGAGGTGCGTGAGCAGCTGGTCGAGGCTTCTCCGCCACTGATTGGCGCGTAGTTCTGGCCCCAAGCGCTTTATTCACATCTACGAAAGCCGCCAGGACATCGGTACGATAGGGTGAGGGGTATGGTAGTGATCCGGGTGACGCGCGTAGGCCATGCTCGCTAGAGCTGGAGGATGAGGTGTAATCCGATAATGTAACGGGCCTTCGCATTGCGGGCATTGACTGGTGAGAAGCAGACGACATCGAGACGAGTGGGATGCTGTAATGCTGATAGGGTGGTATGTTCGACAAAGCCGGCTCTTCTACGCGTTATGTACCAAATGCTCTAATGAGCAGGCTCTGCGAGCGTGGGCTGTGTGCTCGCTGATTCATGTGGGTTGGCAGTGCGGTTCCCTTTCCAGCCAGTACATTACCGACATTGCCAAGGCTCCCCTGACCGGCTGACCAACTGAGCATTGAATCAACAACTCGAAGCCCGCATGGGGATCACGGTCAAGGGATGGCGATGATGAACTGGCTGAATGTACTGTACAGCCACATTTGTTAGGCACACCTGGCATCGCCACTGCAGCTCCAAGCCAACATCGCCACCGGGCAACCCACATGCTCAAGGTGGACGGCGTCCAAGCTGCCAGAATATCAAAGTCGGTATCCCTAAAAGTTTGTTTGATTTTAAGGTGGTGATCGTCTCAGATGACTGTTGGTACGTTGACTCTCCATACATAATGTAAAGCTCGATTGCGAAGGTACCTCAAGTTCGCCAAGTCTCCGAGAGCGCTCAAGACTTCAGTTCAGAATACGCGGGGAGACAGTATCCATATCAAGTCCCGATGGAGTGCAACGCGAGCTCCGATTGCATCAAGCCTACTTTGTGTGGTCCGCGTGCATATCTCCAGATGTGTCGCTTGGCTATGATGCTTACGACGGGCGCTTGGGAAAGCCTGCCTACCTCCGCGGCAGAAGCGCGAACTCACCCATATGCAGAGAAATGTCCCGCCCGAAATGAACCCAAGACAACGCGAATGCACCCGATGGGCACCTCTCTCCGTGAAGGTTTTTGGGTCACTAGGAGTCTCATGGAAAAGCAGCCAATTTGCGATCGAGTTGCGACCGCTAGAATTAGCAGAGAATCTTATTCCCCAGTACCCTTGGAACATTGGTTTTAAGACATCCATCTAGTGTGCCTTTCTGAGTGATTTGTGCCCGGTCCCCAGCGGGCCGGCCTACCCGTCCCCACCAGCCTGCGTTGTAGTATGCGGCTATCGTGGGCCGTGAATGCGGTCCTCATACGCTCAGATGTCCGTCACGGTCTCCGAGCAACCGTTTAGTTGCGAAAACAACGCATGCACGCGGTTCTGTAAAATTTAAGCTGAAAAAAGCGTACCAGAACACCATCAAACGGAGAATTATTAGCTGAAAAGTATACGAGGAATTGTCGCAGCTTTTAGTGTCAAACATTCTCGTTGGAAAGCATCAGAAATGTTGATCACTCGCTAAGGAGAGGCTACTCAAGCGAGATAGTTTGTCAACCGCCTACGCCTAGCGATAGTTTCAGTACCTTAAACACTGCTTAACACATCGCATATACCAACTGCTTGGAGATGAAACCTAGTATGGTGGTAAATGCGATAGGCAATCGAGGGCTGGAGCGTGGTCGTTAGTGATTACCACGCGGTTAAAATGAAATCATAGTCTAAACCTTACGGGGGAATCGTAGGGATCAAGGGCGAGACTGTAGAGCTCTCCCCCCGCCCTGTAGACGTAAAATTTCAAGAATGTGGGCCTCCACACTCGTAATTGACCATCGGCATCTGGGTAGCTCGACGGTGAGATACCGGCGGGTCATCAACTCGATGATCATCGTATGAGGGGATGATTCAAGGCAGTAAAGGGCTAAAAAACCCCCGTCGATATATGAGATATGTTGCCACGTACGATAATGTGCCTTGTGAGGCAGCTGACAACTTAGGTGGTTTCTCCGCTCGTAGCGGTCGACTGGTTTTCCACTGGTGACTGTGCGTAGCTGACCCTCGCGTAAGCCTAACATGCCTAGGTATTACCGAGTAGAATTTCTTGAGAAAGTTGAAACTGTGCCTGTCACATTCCAGATATTTCGGAAATTATTTTATCCAAGCAAGGTTTGCGTAGAAATGTATGATACATATATCACATCAGAACACAACCCGCATTAGCCTGGGCGGCGAGGCTTCTGAAACGGACCGTTGCTCGTGTCAGCGGGGTCTTGCCTTTTGGGGCTACATCGTCTTGGGTGGCTCAGTCAATTGTCGCCACTTGTCCAATACGAAGCCTCAAGGCGGGGCGGCGAATGCGAGTCCAGGCGCCATGACAGGCCGGGGTGGAGCACCATATGAGAGCTCCGAAACGTTAGTCCGCCGGCTGTATCTTCGCAGTTGTCCCGGACAGCCCAGCCAGACACCGCCGGAGAGCTTGACAACATCGCCGCGGACAAAGCTAAAACTATTCGCAGTGTTGGCAATGAGCCCCCCACAGCATATGATATTTGTCGGTTGCTGTAACACGCGAGCGATCATAGTTTGACCAATGTCGACGACCGGACAACGGAATATCAGAAAGCGGTTCTACGCCCGACTCGAAGATTTCGCCGTGCTGATTTTGGCCGGAAGGACACCCATAGTTGGTCGTAAGTGGTCTGGAGCCGAGCGATGATGGATCAAGCAGATACGCTTGACGGAAAAAAGCATTGTATGAGTGGGCCCGGAATGGTATTGAAAGCGCGCCGAAGTGCATTTACGGATGAATGGGTTAGGCTACGGCGACGGATTCGATCGAACAAGTCGCTTCCCAGCCCTCGCTCCATTATACTCTCAAGTTCATCATCGGCCTATCATGGGTGCGATTTGATAGCCATTGTCTACGCTGGTGAGGACAACAAGGACGCCGCGGCCCGCGATGGGGGACCATCTGAGACCAGATGCTAAAAAATGCGAGAATTAGACGTGCGAGAAGCGCATGCGATCTTTCTGACGCACTTGACAACAACCTTTGAAGCCCAAACTCCCAAAGATGCGGCGCTTGTGAAGCCGGTAAACCTTACCAAAGCCCGGTTCACGCCTGCCTTATCGGGAAAGACCAAAAGGCTGACCGGTTGACACATGAAGGGAAACTGAATCTCACATTTCCTTTCGTTGCTCACGACGCCTAGGTCGGCCGAGGATGCTGACGGCATTCGGAAGACTAATACACGAGCGTCATGTTCAGAGGTTAACCTCTTTCAGGGAACACGCATATATGAAAGCCAGGGCTGCAGCTAGCGTGTGCTTTTGCATAACGTCGGTGTGATTTCGGAAGTGATTAGGTGGACAGAAAGGAGTAGTTCCGTCGTGGTGCAGTGGGATCCAGCTGCAGAGTGTGGTCGAGGGAGGTCACAGCACGACCCGGATCATGGTGGAATAGTATCAAAGGCCGGTGGGCACAAGAGACGCGTGGTAGGACGGCGTGTCAGCAAAATCTTCTCTCCTAGCTAGCGGGTGACACCGGGAATGTTGGTAGACAACGCATGGTTTAGCACGAAAAAGCGGCTGTCCAGATGGGGAGAAGCTAAGGGGCGGCTGAACAAACTCGTGATATACGCTGGTGCGGTCCGGGTTTTCCGGATCTGATCATGATTGGCCCAACAAAAAAAGCATATAGCTATGGGAAGAGTCTAAAGGCTCTGGGTTCTGGATGTCCGTCGTCTTCTGCAACTCAACTGCCCTTCCCACCTCTTGCGCTCGAGCAGGTACTTGAACGACGTACCGCGCTGTCGAACGCCATTTGCATCCCAATCGCAATTCGCCCTGTCAACGGCGACTTGCACACGAAACCAGGTAAGCCTCGTGCCCCTGGTCTAGAATGCTTCTGGTCTATGACGTTTCCGGCTTGCTCGTACAAATATCCCATTTCCTCGCTCGTAATAATCCGTTTTCCCTCCCCATTCTCTCTGCGTCGCTAGCGACCATTTGGCCGTCGCTGACATTCTCGCCATAGTTGCCAAAAGCCTGTGAGTGCCCAACTCCGGCAGTTCGGCTGTCGAGACGTTTCTCGTCTACATTCGGACATTTGAAACAACATGTGAGTACGCTTGGGTAACAAAGACTGTCATGTGCCATGTTATAGTTTGCTGATTTTACCTCCTATAAGCCGTCCCCGCCGCCACTACCTATCAACATCCCCTCTGCCATGGACGCCCTCGACCTCGACACATCATACTGCATTGTATGCAGCCAGTTCATCTGGCCCGAGCGTTACCAGGTCGCAATTGAAACCGCCTCCCCCACCTCACCACTACCCCGCAACGACCCCTCCACCATCCGTCCGTCCAAGAAGTCTACTGTACGACCACCTGCACGTACGACAGCGCGGGGTAAACAACAGACACAGCCTACCATTCGTCGCTCCGCCTCTGCGCGCAAAGCCTCCCTTCCCTCCGAGCTTGAGGCCGACTCCGCGCCGACAAAACTGCGAACAGTCATCAGCCAGGAACAAACTCCCATCTACTGCTCTGACGTCTGCCGATCGCACGACGTTGAGTGTGGTAACCGCGCCGAGACGTCCCTGAAGACTTTATTCGACCCTTCCTACTCTCCTTGCAAGGCGTCTCCCATCTCCCCTCTCATCTCGGGCTCCGAGAGCGAGTTAGACACCGACACTAGCAATGCCGGCTACTTCGCACGTCTTATGCCTCGACGACCCTGGCTTGACCGTCGGATGAGCAGCACATCTTCGATGAGCATGAGCTCCTGTTCAAGCACTTCGAGCGGCAAGGAGTACCTCCACGAGAACCGACGACGGGCGCGTGAATATCTCGCCGAGTCGGCCGCGCGTCTGAACCGCGCTGACTCTCCGAGCCGTTCTGCGTTGCCACTTCGCGGATCGTCCCGACCGCCGATGGAGAAGGTTAATGTACTGCCCCCAGTCCCGGAACGCCCGGCCGCGGTCCCATTCACACATCGTCGATTCAAGGAGAGCTCGCATCACGCGATGCCCTTGCCACTGCCTACGGCGCCCGACGCTTCTGAGCTTTACGCTTCCTACCCCCTATCTACCCGCACCCGCTCTTCAGCTTCTGTTAAGCGCGAGAACAGCCCATCTGGGCTTTCGACGTCGGTTCCTTCGAGTGGAGCAGAGAGGACGCCTACCCCCAGCGTGTATGACCTGCCCTCGTGTGGCTCGTTAACGCCGGAGCTCACCAAGGGCCTCTTGGTTCGCCCAGCTCTCATTCGCTCCGAGTCCACCTCGGAAATCAGCTCGCTCAGCCAGAGCTGGAGCGAGGACAACGTGCTCGAGTCACTGCGGGTCATGAACATTGCTTCCGCGAACAAGCGAGAGCGCGACTGCCGGAAACAGCGCAAGGGCTTGGCGAGGGCACGTACCCTTCAGAGTGACGCCAGCGCTGCGGACCGCCGACTATTCCCGTGGGGAACTAGCCATCCTGATGAGGTCGGCCCCACCTATCCCGTCCTCCAAATCCCTCGCCCGAAGAAAACCGTAGTTAAGACCGTGATGGTTCGTGAAGTCCGAAAGGACGGGAGCGAGCGATTGGTCGAACGGAAAATAACCGAGGAGGTTGAGGAAGAACCCAAAAAGTAAGCTTTCTCACTCTTATTTCAATGTTTGTTCCGATACTTACGATTCCCTTTCAGATTATTCACTTTCCTTATTTGAACCGATCACACTTGCTACCTGCCCTGCAATTACCGCAATTAATTCTGCCGTCGCAACTCGCGCGGCTGACCGTGAATTTATTCTTTTCTTTATTGGTGTTTTGCTATTCGTTTTCCTGGTTTCCCTCGCTTTCGATGCGTTACATGCCATCTTCCGCTCTCTTCTCCGCTATGCTCTCGTCGCTTACTCTCTCATCTGCTCGTTCGTCTTTTGTTTTCATTGTGCTATTACATTGTACCAGTAGCTTCGCTTGCGCATTTACTTACTTGTATAGTTTTCTTATGCATTCCCCCATCGTTCGTTACGTTTATAATGAATCTATGTGCATTTCTTCTCTCCCAACTGCGCGTGAACGTGAGATCAAGGTTTGTGTACATGTCTGAAACTTTAGAGCACGGGTCCTCGAAAAATCTAATTTACACCCTGAGAATTATCTAATCCTGACGTGATCCAAATTTCGAGCAACTCCCCGACCACCATGCCTCCATCCTCGCTGCCGCCCCAGAAAAAGCGAAAGCTAGCCTCTAGTGACTCTAGTGTCAAGAAGATAGACTCGTTCGAGGCCTTGTTCAACAAGGCTCTTGCAGAAGACGGCTCTCTGAATTGCTTTCTAGATCTACTCGAGCTCGCTCGTTCTACGTCTGATGCTGCTGTCTTGCACAAGGCACTCTATGCCCTGTACCGCTGCTCTGTATCAATAACAGCCTCTCGGAAGATCGATTTATCCAAATGCCGCACGGAGGAGAGCAAGGTTGTCCGAGGATGGCTGCTTGACCGAGTCGGCGAGTATACAGATTTGTTGTGCGGTTTGATGTTAGATGAGGAGAAGGCGCTGCGCGTTAGTCCCATGCATTCTCTTGGTTGTGAGATACTTCGGCTAACTTATCTTGTACATTTCTATCGATGGTTGCAGGCTGCATCGCTTCAGATATTGATGTCTATGTTGAAGCATCTATCTACCGCTTTCTCCAATGCTTCCGGCACGCCACAGATTTATTCTGTTCACTTCCGGAAGATTGTTAGTGCCTTGCTGCTATGTTCCCCCAGACCTGGGGGATCAACATCCCCGCCGGGGGGCCGCAAGGTCGAAGTTGACGTACGAGATACGTTTGTGGAGACTTGGTTGAGTTCGTACGACGACATTCGATGGTTTTTCTTTCGAGATGCTACGTAGGTTCCCGATTTTTTATTGGGGTGTCTTCTACGAACTAATTGATTGCCTTTCTTGTAGGACGATGTTGCGTTCGCTCAAAGGCACTGAAACCACGAATTCTATTGCAGAAAATTTGCTGTCCTTCCTTGAACGTTTAAAGACTATGCCCACCGAGTCTGCGGAGTTGGACGCGTTCTGGATTCCTGAACTGGGTGTGAAGCCTCCCAAGCCATCACGCGACAGTAAACAACAGGGGGATATATTAGATGAACCTATCCCCGTGGACGAAGACGATTGGCGAACTTTCTTTGATGATGACAACACATCTAAACCAACAACGTCCAAAAGCGGCCAGCCTCGTGTGCATACACTCTCAACTCATCAGAGCCTCCATTCACTTGCCTCGCACCGCGCCCAGTTCTCGTCGTGTTGGATGACCCTTCTTCCACACATTGCGTCTTCTTCATCGCTCGCGGCGCGTGCCTTGGCCTTGCTGCACCGGGGGGTAATGCCTCACATGGACAAACCCGTACGCCTTATGGATTGGGTTGGAGGATGTGTTGACTTCGGTTTGTATTCATTTCGTTCCTGCGGATTCCCGTTTGATGAATGTTCAACCGAACTCAGGTGGTTCAATTGGCCTCCTGGCGCTCAACGCCTTGTTCACGCTTATCAAAGATTATAACCTGTAAGCGTCTTGTTGAACGCCGCCTACCATCCAGCTCCCCGTCTGATGCTATACCATATTAGTGACTTCCCTGATTTCTACACGCGGCTGTATGCCTTCCTCACACGCGACGTCATGCACCTCAAGTACCGGGCTCGCTTTTTTCGTCTGACGGACATCTTTCTCTCATCGACGTAGGTTGATCGGCGCACGCCAATTGACGCTTCTACCACGCTGACGACTCGGTCTAGGCACCTACCTGTTACGATCCTTGCATCATTCATCAAGCGACTATCACGATTGTCGCTCTCGGCACCTCCCGCGGCGATTGTCATGATAATACCGTTTGTGTACAACATCTTAAAGCGTCATCCTGCCCTCATGGTGATGATACATCGTGTCGATGAGGACAGTCCTGAGATCGGTATTTATAAGCTCGGCTCTTGCAGGCTGAATGCCAAGCTAACACGAAACGCTCGCTAGATCCGTTTAACGAGACAGAGCTGTCGCCTTTACGCACGAACGCGTTGGAGTCTTCATTATGGGAGCTTGTCAGCCATCGAGACCATTACCTTTCGTCTGTGTCTACTCTGGCGAAGATCTTTTCCGAGGCATTCACGAAGCCCGCCTATGCTTTGGAGGATTTCCTTGATCACACCTATGCCACGGTAAGTTGCCTACTTGACATTTTGATAGAATGGTTAGGTTTCTCACTATTAGTGTTAGCTGTTGGAGACCGAGGTCAAGCGGAAACTGAAGAAAGACCCGGCTGTTGCTCTCGAACTATCGAGCAGCTTGTTTCCAATAAGCACCTCCGAAGAAGTTCAGGCGACCAGAGACGTTGTTTCGGAGCTTTGGACGTTTTAGAACACTGGTGTCAATGTCAGCTCCACGGGGTGAGCGCATGTATGCGATGTTCGTTTTGAAAAGGGGTTTGGCGCACGCATCTGTTCCCGTCAGTAGACCTTTGATCATGCTGTACAAAATATTCATTACTTTTCATTTTTGCGCATTACTGTAGTCCGTTCACAATCGGAGTATATTTTGGACAAAAGAGCCAAGCGCTAGTAGTTCATAGAACACACTGCCCCTGATCTATTACTCGGTCGCGGCTGTTTGACGTTCGTTTTCCGTCAAACGGATCGCGTGGCCGCCACACGGAGTAGACGAAAACAACAACACGGTCCAGACGCGCTCCACTACCTGCCTCCCACCACCATGTCTCTCCCCCAGCCCAGCAAGTCCTCTGAGAGCAAAGTCGAGGACGAAGCGGAAGAATCTAGCGCGAGCTCTCCTTGCCCACGAAGCTTCCTATCACTTGAGCACGAAGTTAGGGGCGATATTCGCTGTCTTGTCCGAGACAAAATCGGAAGGGCACTAGCTACGGATAGAGAAGAAAACAAAGACGAATTGGACGAGGAGGGGGACGAGACGAGGCCGGACGAAACGCCGAAAACTCCGTCCGATGAGCTAAAGACTCTCGCTCTCGAGTTTGTTGCGTGCGTCGCGCAAGAGAAGCGATGTACGTCACACAGGATGCGGCGCACTATTACGGGTTCTCTCGCACCTGGCGTCGTTCTAGATACTCCAGGCGCAAGTCTTTTCTTTTGGAGGCTCTGGGAGACACTAGTCGACGAGGCTACACAGTCCCGTTTGACGTGGTGGAGCGAGCACGAGAAGAGCCTGGCTACTGCGTGCGATTGGGAGGCTCTGGTGTTGGCAAGGGGGCGAGCCGATCGGAAGACAGACAGGGCTGTTGAACTAGTCAATCTCGCTCAAGGGATCCAGTGTGATGCTGCGGCTTCCTGGAGCGTATGGACAAAACCAGGAAAGTGGGCTGATCTGCCACTGCTCGAGCATATCGTCAGGGATTATCAGTTTGGTGAGTTCGTTTTAATATACGGTCACCGTATAAACCGACTCAACATTTATCCTAGCGCTGTTCTCTGCTCTCTCCCAGCACGAGCGCATTGAAGAGCCACGCATACAACGATACGTCTGCGGTGCGGACCTTCCTAGGCCGGAGGAAATCAAGAAAGGCTCTACCCGTGACCTTGTATCTATGCGCTGGAAGTGGCTGCAGCTGCAGCGATTCAGCGCCCTACTATGGAACAACGCAGGGCGAGCGGAATACTTTCCACACGCAATGCGCGCTTTGGAAGCGCTCTCGGACTTTTCACCTGAAGCAGCTCTCCCAGAAATGCCCGAAACGTCCGTTTTCAGCGTCGACTCCACTATATCCACTTCCAAGGAGGGGAACATCGAATCAGTTGCCGAAATAACTCTGGGCGACGAGCCTGTCGAGACTCCGGATGTGTCGGAGGACAGTCCTGACGCAGTTCCAACCCCCGACTCCTGTTGGGATCCTCCGGAACCTTTTGTAGAATGGGTTGAACCACCTCTGGCGCGTCCACCCACTGCCCTCCAGGTCCTCCTTGCCGAGGGCGCAGCTGTTTGGATATCAGAAGCGACACCAGTCCTCAGACGGTATATCGAGTGCAAACCACTCACAGATGTGGAGAAAACCTGGTTTGGATGTGCGCAGGAGAGCCGCAGCGAGAGGGAGGGGCGATGGAAGGCATGGAGGGCCGGGCTTGAGAAGGTCTTTGTCTGGTGTACGGCCGAACAAAATGGGTTACCGAGGGAGGCAACTGTGTTGCAAGGTGTCGTGTGTGCGCTACGAGTGATGGCGCGGGTCGAGCGTGATCACGACCAAAGTGAATGTGGACTTGGAGCCATGCCCAAGCTAGGAGGGAAGGTGTGTCTGCCTTGGTGCGTGTGAGGTGCTGTGGAGTTCTGGCTTCGCTTTCGGGTTTAGTTTTGAGATTCCGACACTACCACTTTCCTCCATTTGCTCTGCTTTTTTTCCACCATACACCTAGATCATGTCTCACATCACATCAGTCATTTGACCACTATCATACACGTTTTGTTTACGAGAGCACAAATGTTATCTCACTGCTAGGTCTTTCATCCGACTCGACACACCATCTTTGGGCTCGGCCCTGTCATTCTCCAAATCGTCCGAGCTTTCGCTTTCGTCTTGACCTTGTGAATCATCGTCACTACCCTCAGCGCCCCAGATTGCATTAGAATGGTTTGGGTTTGCAACTAGCAAGTCACCGTCTTCTGTGGGTTCTATGTAATAATGTGTCATCTCGAGCGGCGCTAGCCAATGCAGGTTCAGCTGACCTTCAGCACGCCGCTTCGCGTAATCCTCTTTCAGCTCGGCGACTATGCTTTTTTGAACCAATTCTACTTCGGCGGCGTCCGCGCATGCTTGATACCTTTTGATTAAAGCACTGTTCCAACGCATATTCAACGTTATTCCTTCTAATTCTGACCAAACAAACTTACCTGTTGACTTTCCAAAATGAGTGGCCCCACGAGAACTTGCTCAATAGTATTTCAGCATATTCATCCATGCCCACGATGTAAAAAGCTGCTGCAAGCGCCTCAACACAGTTCAGACGCCAAGGTTTGCCATAGTTAACTGGGTTTGTTGCCACAAGGTACGGCACTACGAAAGGATGAGCAAACAAAGAGAGGTATGATGATGCATACATACGTAGTCTTTCGTGGGGTGATCGCAGTTTTGAAAACGGTACGTCATCAAGACGAGCCCAACTGCACTCCACAACCGCAAGGCCCGCTTGTGCGATAACATCTCGGTCAGCTGGGGAAACCGGTTGCGTGCCTTTGGGTCTAGTATAGGGGTTGATGTGTCGAGGTGGTGCAAAAAGTTACGTCCAAACAACGGAGATTTTTAGGATAGCGAAGTGAGGTGAGTCGACGGGTCCAGAGTTGAAGGTCAGAGGACACGCGATTCACGTCAAAGAACGCCAGGACGACGATTGAATCACCATATGCAGCGAAACTGGAGATATGCACGTACGTGACTACAACCCCTCTGAAACGTTGGCCTACTCGCAAGTCTGCAATGAGGCCGAGTCGGGCGAGTTTCTTGCCACTGCAACGTTTTGGGTCACAATGGTCAAAATCCTAAGGTCGGAGCGGCGTTTGAGTATCTGATCATACGGACCGGTTGGTTGAGGAGAATACGCACCCACATTGCCACCGGGACAAGAATCCGGGTGGCTTCAGTACTGCTGTCTATTGCAAAACGCCAATGAGGCCTAATCAAATCACGCTTATTCCAAGATTCGGTTGTCCTCCTAATCCATCATAGATGTTTCTGCGTTGAAACACTATTTCCTTGTCTCATTCGAAAATACATGAACCCACTTACCGTTAGTTCCTTCTTCGCCTCCATCTTCCCGATCGACAGCGGACAAAGGCTGCTCATCACCGTGCACTCTAGTCATCATGCCTCCGCGCCCGCGCCCTTTACCGCGGTGCACGTTTTTTCCTCCCCTATGTGATCCTCTTTTTGGGGGCATGGTGGGAGAAGTGAAGTTTGGGCAAGCAATTCCTGTCACGTGGTGAAACCATTGGTCCTATTGAGTATCACAAATGCGCTCTTTCGAGTCTACATGTAGTACTCGTTCTCTTAGTGTGGTCATGTTAGAACTTATACCATGGGTTTGAGGGCTCTCTTTCGATTAATTAATATGTTTAATGACCCAATAATACAGGCGAAAGATAGGCATACAACAGGTCAAGCAGAAGCTCCCTGAATTTCAGGAAATAGCGCATCAACGACCTAGGCCCAAAAATCAGCTACATATTCTATCGCCTTGTCTGTTTGGGCTCACCTCATCAATGACAGAGTAAACTATATGCTGATTCAGCCGTCGATTCTGCATCACAGCAAACATTCGGCGCGCGCCTCGTCGTGCGTTTGAGCGACCAATCATATTCGCAGCCAGGTCTGAACAACATGCCTTGTGAGAGACAAATATACGTAAATGTTTTTAAGCTTACCAGGCATGATCGACGACAGCTTGCTATGTGCCTGCTCCCTGGTCTGTACCTTCTCGTGATCGGTACGGGGAACGCTGCTTGGTTTCAAGGTCCCGCCAGGCCAGAGCGTGTCACGGAAAGTGCCAATGTAAGACAAAAGCTGGGACTCGGCCAGATACATCCGAACTGTATCTCGTACTTTCCTAACGCCCCATAATTGTAAATAACTGTCTGCGTGTGTTACTCATTCTTACGTACCGTTCGATTGTACTCCCCAGAAGCTGTTGCAGGATAGTCACCACAGCTTGCCTCCTCAACCAGTTATCCTTCCTATCCAACTCAAACACCGCCAACAGCAAGTCGCAAATTGGGGCTGAAAAGCTCGAGGCTCCAGTCTCGCCGTCCAACGGCGTCAGGTCGCCTTGCAGCTTAGCTAGAGTCTCTTCCGGACGTGCGGCCTTGAGTCCAAGAGCACGAGCGATGGCATCCTCGTCTTGAATGCTTGACCCAGATAAGCCTGTTATTTCAGCGGCTTGACGGGAAAGTCGTTGAAGTGTGACATCGAGCATAGAAGGTCCGAAAAACATGTCGTCTATGCTATCTGCGACCGAACGATACATTGTGCGCACAAGGCCTTGCGCAGGATCCACCGGCGGGCTCACCGCAGATGGCGCAACCTGGCGTGAAAGGAACGAACGGAGCTCGTCTGATTCGCATACAGATGGAACGATAATAAGATTCTACCAAGCTACATTTAGTATTATTTGGCATTAAATGGCCAGACCACACTCACCTGGAGATACTTTTCCAGCGCCACTCGTCTCGAATCAACGAAGTTGTTAGACAACGACGTAACAAGCTTCTTTCCTGGGAAATCAAGCGATCGGACCGCCGCATATCGCTCCTTGAGTCGCGAATGCATCTGGTAAAACTCGCTATATCTCCTTGCCACGCCCCACCCAGACGAAAACGAACCGTCCAGCGCCAGCTGCTGGATCTCCACCAAATACCGAACTACAGACCTCCCCTCCTCTTCACCCACCACGGAATCTACGATCGACACTCGCGTCCGTTCGGGCACGAGCCGGTTCGCAGCCTCCTGAACCTCGTAATGCGCACGCTGAAACGTAAGACCCCGAATCTCGCGCTCGAGCGAGTTGCGTGAACGCTGGAGCAAACGCAGTTCTTGCTCATCCCCTGTAAGCTCTGCCTTCCGCATTAGGGCCTGGAGCATCGTCTCCTGTGCCTGTAAACTCTTTATCTTTTCCGAGAGCCGAGCAACATCACGAGCAAGCTGAAGGTCCCCTGGGAGAGCCACCTGAACGGGCGGTATGATTCCTTCCTCCTCATCTGGACCCTCGGGCTGTCCCAATGGATGCTCATCAGGCTCCGAATCGGCAAAGACCTTGGATTTCAACCGAGGCACCGATAACTCCTGTTGGTCTTTTTGGTTTGTTCCGCGAAGGCTTGGAGTGAGCGACTTGGTGCCTGGCGTACGAGGGGGCCTGTCATGCGTAGCCGTGTCGTCGGCAATGATATCCGTCAAGGCTGCTTGTAGGGCATCAATCTTCCGCCGTTCGATAGCGTCGTCCTCGAACAGTGGTGCCCTCGACTCGTCCATATCGTCGACCGAACCCATAAGAACATCAAAGCTGCTAAGATGCCGCCCAGAATCATTACTAGCAAGCGAAGATGGACGTTGCTTCATAGGTCGCCGAGGAACAATAGGCATCGACAGCGAAGTGTGCATAGTCAAACTAGAGTCGCCTCGCCTTGAAGCCGTCTCGGGCGTCGTCGAATCATATTCCTCAGGAATTACGCTTGAACTAGACGGAGCAGGTTTCTGGACGCTGGGGCTCATATCGCCTACCGCTCGATGCCAGAGCTCGCTCTTTGCAAACGCCTCAAAGTCCTCCTCCATCCCTTTCTCCACTTGGTTCTGCGCATGAAGCACGCTCCGACGCACCCGGCTCAAGTCTATCCTAGTCGGTGGAAACTCGGAATGGACAAATGCCGTCAAGGTCGCGATGTGCTTGGGTGAAATGCAGGAGAGCTCGGTGGCGCGTGATGGCTGGGCAAAGTAGACTTCGTAAAGCATAGTCGTGTCCTCGATGAGTGTAGCAGTTGAAGTGGAGTCGCGAGGTCCTAGTTGTTCGTCATCACTAGCATCCGAGTCAGAGTCAAGTTGCGCAAGAGGATCTTTGAACGCATCGACAGCGAGCCAGAACTGAACGAGGAGTGTCCGATGGCTACGTCGTTCCATAAACTCCATGAAATAGAGGAGCGAGGAAGAGTCTCTCAAGACATCGCGAAGCGTGAGTTTGTTGGAGGTTGTAGCAAGAAGAGGCAAAGACTGGTTGGAGGCAGAGCGAGGTTCTATCGCTTTAGCCCCACTCAAGACGTCGATACGTTTCTCAACCTTGTTCCTTGCGTTGTAGAGCCGGTCAAGATAAGCTACAACGTTCTCCGTTTTCTCCCCATTAATCCAATCGTCACTCGCATGTTGAGCTTTGAGCAGAATAAGCCAACTATAACGAAAGAACGTTTCAATTTACTCACCGAGTAAATCACGAGTCCGTCGAATCTCACTAACAATATCATTCTTTAGCCGTCGCGCGTCAAGCAGAGACTCGCAACGGCTAATACTCTGCAAAAATATAGCAAAACGCTTGGCGTCGGTACGTGAGTTGATGTCCTCGGACTTGGTTCCCCGTGATCCAGAAAGGTTGCTTGGCAGAGCAGGAGTAGTACGAGAGGATGGACTAGACCGCGGGAGCTGGTTCTCCAGCATATGTCGGACTTTGGTGACTAGCTTTCTAGACACCCCTCAGTCAATAGTACCAAGACGTACACATTTAGACTTACTGCTCTCGAATTGCTGCGCTCGCCTAGAATCAAAACGTCAACCCCCATTCCCGCCAACCAAAACCAAGGTCGACATACCACTTTATCAATCGCCTGATTCCAAAAATCGGGATCCGTCAACATATCAATAATCGGCCGGAGTATGCTACACCCAATAATCTCCCGAGCAACAATACACACAGCCCGGCTCTGCGCATCCGCCTCTGGGAGAATAAGCGGCAACACCCGATCGAACAAGTTGCGCAAGTACAAATCTTCTGTCGGTTTAGTCGCCAACGAAGACAGGTTGGCAACAGCGGGATGGAGTTTGCCTTTCCCAACGTATCTGCTGGCAAGCAAGATATCGAGTTCGTCCGAAGCGCTCACGCGCCGCTCGAGAGCAGCTCCTCGAAGTGCTTCTTCCGACTGCCTGAACTTCTCGATGTGGGTAGTGATCTTTGGCAGTATCCGGCGCACAACCAACGTGGTTACGTCAAGCCGAGCCGTCCGCGCCAACACATTCTCAAGAGACTCGTGTACAGTCCGTCGCACGGCATTTGGGAACGCTGGCGAATCAGAGAGTTTGGAGTACCAGGCTAGCACAAAGTCTCGCACGATCAGACCAATCACTTCTTGAACAAGAGGAGCAGTCTCTGGTGAGCAGTTCTTTATGGGAGGCAAGTCTTCCTGTGCAGACCACTGTATTCTCGTAAGGTTGGCCTGCCACGCAGCAGGCGTCGCAAACGACAGAGACCGCGACGCAGTACGCAGATTATTGGTCACAGGTTTCGACGGCCTCAGCCATTCCGCAAAAATCGCAACAAGTAACCCCGAGCAGATGAACAGCAATAACCCAAAAACTAGTATAAATGGACTCAGAATTAGAAGAGTGATTGGAGAAAAGGCAAGTCGAAACACGAGAGGGATGCAGGTCACAAGTATAGCGGTATACACCAAGGTTTGTGTCCCCTGAGCAAGCATTGGAAAGTCGACCTGCGGACGCAGAAGGGGTCAGGGTGGCAAGAGACAGGGGGTGGCTGTGTGAGACCCTCATCCACGTGACCGATTTCAAGTGCGCTACCATCGACCGCCACCGAATAGAGTGACAAAATTTCAGCCAAGTTTAGAAAAACAAGTGGAGTTCGAATGACTTGGCAAAGGCTATGTGCTCGGAGATCTTCGTACAGCACGAATGGTCGAAGTTGAGATCGGGTGGGGGTGAAAAGAAGAGGCTTGGACAGAAGCGGCACGCGAGTCAGATCGTCGAGGGGAGCGTTCAGATCGGCTGGGTGTATTCAAAAAGCCGATTTCATGTGATCATCATGGTACTGCCGTGTTGCCTTGGGGGGCAAGGAAAGATTGCAAGCAGTTTAGTTGACTGTATGTTTCAACCTTCTGGCTCATCCGAAGCATATCTCAACAAAATTTGCCATCACTTGTTGAAAGCTATGTAATTGATTCAGCTAGATACAAGTGCACACCCCCTCCAACGATATCCGTGGACAGAGCTGGGTATAAGTTTTCAAGACATACTGAATTTAACTAATTTCAGCCATCCACTCCAATCTTATCTCTAGGAGCTAGCCGGCATCTACACATGTTGAATACAGCATAAGCCCATACATATTGATCTAGACTAACATCTTTATCATACGTCTATCACCCACTTGCGATATGTTCGGCTAGTGCCCACAGTTCCCCGACTGAATATGTCAACAAAGCGCAAAGGGCGTCGAACTCTGGTAAGTAAATCAGAGCAGATATGGCTACCCCTTTGCGTACCCAGCTCAACTGCGGCCTTCTACCCATGTCTTCTTCGGTCAACGGCCCCGAGCATTCGCAGTTTGCCACTACACCCTAATCGAACTCGAACCTCATTCAGTCTAGCAATGCGCAAGACGCCGAGCTTCGGATGTATGCGCAGCTCTAGACCTCCACCTCTCGCATCACGCTTCGCTGTTCTACCTGACTCTCAATTACATCAATCAGGCTGCACCAAGAAGCCCAAAAATTACGGCGAAGAAGAACTTTGAACGAACCACCATGACGGCCGAAAAAGGCTAAGAAGCTTCACGTCGGCCTCGAGACCAACACAACACCACCAATGTTGAGCCCAATACAGTCAAGCGCCCCACCGCTTTTCTCAATCACGCAGAGAAACGCCTTCGCACTAGGGCGAAGTCCAGGAACAGTAGCAAACACATGGCAGGCCCGCCCCTGCGCGGCGGACATGCTAATCACATCGGCTTTGTCGCGCGAGCCACGAGCCGCGCGGATGCCGAGGCCTAGGCCGATATTCCTTTCGAGGTACCGCGCCACACGTATATTTATCAATGTAAAAAAAAATGGTTTCTTTGCGGCCTCGTGCCAGGCTGAAGATCTCGTAAAGAAGCGCCTGGGCGGCATGGTCGCTTTCAAGGCCGAGGCGCTCGACCGATTGAATCAGTAGTCTCCAGCGCTCGTCGAGTCAAGTTCGAGACCGGAAACGACCCACTGCAGCATGCTCCTTGTCGCCTGACCACATTTTCAGAAGCTTGTAAATTTTATAACGGCAGGACCTCGAGTTGGAGCATAACTAATTATATGTCATCACCTAATAATCCAATATACCCAAACGGGCTCCTTCAGTCAACCTGCTCAAGAAAAGAACAACAATACCGGCGATATTCTCTCGCCTTTATTGAGCCACCAAAGACAAGATACAATGAGCATCACACCCACCAATCCTTCCACCGATACTGATCGTACCACCACAATAAACCTGCGCGCCACGCAATATCCCACCCACCGTGCGCCTTTATGCCTCGCTCCACCAGCAAAACACCCGCAGAACAAGTCCAATCACATGGACTCACTGACTAGCGTCAAACTAAAACTCCGCCCGAGACACCACCCCAAAATACAAGTCAGGCAACATAGGACGGAACAACACACGACTGACACCTTCCAGCAGCGATGTCAGTCGCACATGCCACCTCCTATAGTAGTACGGCCCGATATCCCATGACCTTAACCTTCAAGCACAGCAGCAGCGCACAAGCCAGTCAAACCGGTGTGGGTGGCTGTGCACCGGTGCGTGCCCAATGCCGCGACCAGGCCGGTCCGGACCAGCCCGCGCCACACCGGAAAGGAAATCGGGGCCTAAATGGGTGGAGTCGGGAATCGGCGCGGGATCTAGGCGGGATCGGACCACACCGGGCGAGCATTCCCAAGAACAAAAATAAGAACAAGATAACAGGCGTCGGGTAGCGAACCGAGTCGTTCTAAATGGAGCATCGGCAGTACCTTTTCGATTTCGAATTTCCTTTTCCGCGACCAGATCAGATCAATCGAGCCGCCACACCCCAATTTCGAGCACGCATTCCCAATGGGGCAAATGAGCTTGGAGAATAAAAAGACTCGTTATCACAATAAGACTAATGCTAATGCTACAGGGGAGAAGTTCGTACAAAGCAATACAACGACAAGCTTGCAAGGTGTCCGAGATCCGAATCCGAGCGGAGGGTGGCGTAAATACGTGAACGAATATGGAGTGGCTCCAGCACCCTCAACGTCGCGCTGGGGAAGAAGTGATCCCAACGCAGACGGGGGTGTTGGAGTACATGTGGGTCGTAATGAGGAGCTGTTATACAGTGGGAAGATGAGGAAAGAGAAACAAAACAGGAAGGACCAATGACGCGTGAGGCATCTCAACTAGTCGTAATGTAAGGTAATTTCGTGACCAAAACCGGGCAGCAAAGTCGAGCAGAAAGAGGAAGAAATGAGGCCAGGATGCGGGTAACGAAGAGTACTGGGTGACAATGAGGCAACTGGTATCGCCATAGGAAACGATTTAGACCATAAAGTGGAACAACCTAAGAGAGGAAACAGTCAATACACATTCAACTTGCAATACAATCGCGGACTTACTTCTGAGGCTCTTCCCAACGATCTTCCTGAACAATGCGGAGCTCCTTCTTTCCATCAACATCCACCTCGTGCACAACATGGCGCTTAATGGGGCCAGGGGGTGTGCGGGTAACCTCATACAGAGGACCGTCGCTCTGGCAATCCGTAGACCATGAGGCCGGGCGGATTCCCTGGCGAGAGCCGTATTCAGGACCGCCAGCCTCGCGCACGAGCTCCTGGATCGTCTTCTCCGTCTGAGGCTTGGACTTCCTGCTCTTGGCAGAGTGAACAGATCCGGAAACGGACTTGCTGTGCGAGTGTGCGCGTTGAGTGATGGTGCGATTGCGGCGCATGGAAAAGTAGCCGTCGGCCTCTTCACCGTCATCGCTCGCAGAGTGTACAGACGGAGCCGAAAAGTCGCTGTCCTCGCGGATCATGACAGAAGGAACGAGCAGGCCACGAGTCGCGTCCGCAGAGAGACCACCGCATCGGCGGGCAGAGCTGCGCGAGCTCGCAGTGCGGATAGACGCGGCGTCGGAAACAGTCGAGAGAGACATCGACCCCGGACGGACACTCGAGCTCGAGCCAAAGCTAGACGCACTGCGCACGCGCTGAGACATAGGGTATGAATCATAAAGCGCCGCAACGTCAACGTCCACATTGCGCATCTCGGAGCGCCCATCCTTGCTCCCCTCCTTCCAGCGGCGATGAGAAAACGGAATGGCGGCCGGCGTCTCGTCGTCATCACGGGGCTTGAGCTCCGGCTTGGGTTTAGGTTTGGGCAGCGTGGTCGACTCGGCAGAGATAGCCGCGCGAGATGAGGAGCGGCTGAGCCGGTCCGCAGACTCGGCGAGGAGCGTACGCGACCACTGGCGGTGCTCTTCCAGAAGCTCGATGCTCGACATCGAGGCTGTGGAGCGTGTCGATGTGGTGCTGGGACGACGTGCCCATGGCAGTGAGCCACCGGCGATGCGAGTAAAGTAGTCGCTGTTGTGTCGCGCTTGGTCGTAGGTGGGCGAGCAGGAGGATGGGGAGGGTTGGAAGTGTTCCATGATGCGGCGGCCATTGGCGCTACCGGACTCGAGATCACGTTGCCTGCACTGCTCCGAGCAGTAGAGCGGGGTCTGGTCGAGCGAGATCACAGTGCGGATCTTCGTAACCATGGTGGAGGCCGCCTCAGACTCGGACTCGGGTTGGGCGCCGCGGGGGGTGGGTTTGGTAGAGGCACGGATGGTACCAGACTTGCTCTTGGTGACGCGGGGCGCTGGTGGTTGGAGAGCAGCCTTGGCGGGGACCTGCACCTCGACCTGGCGCTTTTCAGGCCAGATGTAGGTTTCGCAGCGGGCACAGTAGGAATGGTCGAGGTCGAGAGCGTCGACAAACATTGTTGTCATGGTAGGGGGGACTGTGGTGTGGATTGTGTGGGGAGTATGTGTCGCAGTGGAGGTGTTTAAATCACCTCTTGCCTGGAGGTTTATAAACGAGACGTGAGCGCGGTACAATAGAGAAAAGACCTGCGCGACATACGCTAATGGTAATCCGAAGTGACAAGGTCAAGTAACCGGATTGAGGTGGGCAGTGGTGGTCTGACCGGATGAGCGAACTTGGCGGGATGGGGAGAAAGTGCACAAAGAGGCGGGCCTTTTGAATGACGGAAAAACGAATAATAGAAGAAAAGAGGGGTCAGTGGTCATTCGTCATGGGGGGAGGCAGGGCCTGAAGCCTGGACCTACCGAAACACGGGTCGAGATTGCTTCCGATAGTCCGAGTGCTCCCTATGTCCAAATGCGGACGTCGGTCGGTATATGCGTCTGGAATGCGAGAACGGATAGCCGCTCGTCGTTGGGGTCGTTGGGGATGATATGGGGGACTGATCCAAGGGGCCTCCCCTCCTTATACTCCCACTTCGGTGAATCCTGTTCCAGACCCGAGTTATCACCCCACTCGCTTATGACCATTTCCCCACTCTGCCGGCAAATATCCTGACCAATTTCACCCAAACCCAGCCCCGAGTTTACCCCTTGCTCTGACCGCTCAACCCCCAGTCGCTAAACTAAAACCCATATCTGATCCATCCAGCCCGTTTCACTCGTTCTAGCCAGAACTTCAAACACGCATCAGCCATATCCTCCATCGTCAAGTACGTTCTCGGCGATATGTACGTATTATTCTCCATACTCATTACGTCTGTCATTTCGAGCCCACCGCACTGGGGCCCCATCATGTGTCTGTCGCTCCCATGAGGCCTGACAGCCTGCAATATGACTTGAACACCGAGGACACGCGAAAAAGGCACGTCAAGGCCGTGCGACGGATTCAATTCCAGAACGCGTTTGCTTCCATGGCTGTGTCTCCTCATCTCGCCAGTTTACTCAAAATAGCCATCGAAAGACGGTTGCTTTCCGCCCTCTTCAATCGCATACGGCAAGAGACAAGAGATTGTATCAACGTTAAATCCGTTCGTCCCGTCTCTTCCGAGCAACTGCTCGGATTACAGTAACTGCCTCGGGTTGTTTCGCCTCTCGTGCGGACCCGTGATTCATGTCGGACTCGCTCGAGCAGTCGGTACGTTTATCAAGCAGACAGATCGACTGACCCGTCTACGTTTGAACCGCGCCTCTTGATCGCTCTCATGCCCGTCTACAGCGCCTTCACATGTCTCAACACCATAACATGTGAACACCCTTCCCCATCCGTCCTTATCTTATCCCGCCAAGCCCACCCAGATCTCCGCGGCCTCTTAGCCCGACGACCGCTCACAACATCCCAGCCCTCCACCTTCACCCAGCCCACCGACAAGACGACCATCCGAGCCCACCACAGCCCAAATGGACAACACACTCCGCACCCGCCGGCGAGTCTTAGCCGCCTCGCGCACCTACCTAATTCTCGGTCGATGCTGTCATGGATGTCGCGGTTCCTTGTGCTCGGTCTAGGTTTCCTCATTTGGGCATCCCGCGAGATACGACCCTGTCGTTCTCTGTTTTCTCGAGCGACGTCGGCAATCTAAGGTGATGTGCCTTGGCTTACGGGTCGAGGAACAACTATCCCACTCGAGGCGCCCAAGAATTGTGTCAGAGGACGATGAAATGCAGGGATAAGCATTAACGTTCAAATCTTGAACGAAACGGACACGCCAGGCTGAACAACAAACTCGCTCCAGGAGCCGGCGGTTCTTCGACCAACGTCGGCGAATTCGGGCTTGCTCAGCGACTGGGTGGCTCACTTGGTTGATCCGTGGCGCACGCGAGCTGAATAACTCTCATTCGAGTTGTGTCGTTGGACTAGACTACTTGGTTTTATCACTTGAACTTTACTTGCCGTTGGGTTTGGACTAAGCGACTCGGTTGAGTAAACTCATGTTCACGTGTTCAGGATAGATATATTGCTACAGATCTGCACAAGTACAAGTACACGAGCCCAAGCGAGCCGGGTGGGGTATAGAGAAACAACAAAATCCCAAAAAAGCGAGTCCAGACACGCATACAGATTCTTTTGACGTTCATAGAAGAGGAAAACATAAATAAGCGAGTGTGTGTCCCGTGAAGGGGAAGGGGGCGTGATGGGGCGTAATATGTTCGTGTGGCATAGGTCCGGTGTGTGCGTTTACCACTTTCCGACCTTTCCCCATCCCCCAGCTACGCGCCTCCTTCCCATCCACCCACGAGACCCAGCAATATTCCCATTCTGGCATGGTGCAGCGCTTACTTCAACCGAGACAGCCAAGATTGTCACGGGAGTGGGTGCAGCGGGCGCACGTCGGACGACCATGAACTTTGCGACGCTCATTTCAGTCTTCACGCGCGGGTCCGAGAGGAGGAATGCGCAGCATGAGAGAGTGAAGACGCGGCTTTGTTGTGATGCTGGGAGGAGTGTTTGGGGAATAGACAAGGTCACAGTGGTAAAGGCCGTTTCGTCTATAGGCAAATGATAGGTGAGTTGGTTGATTTAATGAGGGGAAAAGGGGGAGCGTACCGACTGTGAGGCGCTGGGCGAGCTGGATGAAGGAGCTGGGTCGGTTGTTTGGACCGTCGTGGTTCCATTCCGAGCGAGAGGAGTCGGGCGACTTGAGCTCGATGCCAATGGCAAAGGCAGCGCCTCGGGGGAAGAGAGAGGTGTTCACCTCGATCTCGCCAGTGACTGTAGCCTCACTATTTGTCCAACCAATTAGAACTCGTTTGGACAGACAATAACATTAGAAGACTCACAAGCAGTCGCTATCAATGACCCAAACGGGTTTGTGAAGCTCGACGGACGGGTGGTGGACGTCACCGAACGAGACGGAAGGCGGCTGGAGAGCGGAACCTGAGCGGCGCGGAGGAGGGAAGTACGCAGCCGCAGCAGGGAGAGTGTGGGGCATCGAAGGAGCAGAGTGCACAGTAGCCATCATAGTTGATACAGTAAGTGTTGTTACGGGTGAAGATGCGAGTGAATGAGAAGGCCAAGTGCAAGTATGCTCAAAATGCTCCAGGCGATGCGTGAGACGTGAAGATGCGTAAGTGAAGTGAAAATGCGAATACAACGGCAGGAGAAGATGTCGTTAAACTAGTACAGAAACTGAAAGCACAGAGCAGAGGAAGATATAGCACAGGGGACCGCGCACAGTTTTTTCCTAGCGCGATCCGGAGGTTTTTGTACACCGACATGCGAGCAAAGGAGGAGGATGTTGTTTGGCCGCTGATGAATAGACTCGCCATCAATAGACCCAAACATCAATTAGTCCTCAGGGTCCGGACCTGAATTGGGATAAAGGTTTGGTTGGACATCTATTGACGACGCTCCAGAGGTTTGTTCGCTCAGAGTAATTGTTTATACTATGGTAGCAAGCTGACTGCCTATTTCGTACGAAAAATCTCTATGGTCTACTAATTAAGAGACTCGCTATGAGCATTTTCAGAGTGTTTTTTTTTGTTTGTTTATCGTGACTTCAGCCGCAGGCACTTCGAACCTTGATAGCCCGAGTAGGTCGGCATTGGGGCCTGCACGTGTTGAGTATTCGCGTGATCGTGGTCCGTGCTTTGTCTTGAACGTCGAAGAGAATCAATGACAATTTAGATTATCGGACATGGAGCGGTCGATAACATATAGCCTTGCCTGGTTGGACACTTCCGAGCGGTGTTTACCAGGTTGGTACGCTCGACTTCCTGGGACGTTGAACTGAAGTATTTTCCGACACCATACCCACAGTTTCTCTAATTGTCTGCCCGAGGGCACATGTGCAAATATGTATATGTTCATTTTAACAAAACAAAAACTCAATGGAAAAAGGCAAGAAGGTCGCAGTGGATGGGTACATGGTCGCCGTTGGGATAACCCCCGCTAACAAGACCCAATTTTAGCCCAATGTTTACCACGAGGCACAATATAGCTTCTCTCTAAATTACGGGTACTCGACGACGCATGAATATGCAGAACTCCTTTTGTAAGATTGATGGTGGTTTATTTAGCATGCGGGAGTCAATATCCACCAGCAACAAAGCATCTCGAGCATCTCTGCGATCTCGACTCATTCATGCGATGATCTTATCAGGAAGAAGTACTTTAGATACGAAGAGCCCTTGGATAGTCCTGGTCGATGGAGGGTGGGACTGGCTCGTGGCCACCAAGGAACTCGACAAAGGAAAGGACGGGTGTATGCACAATGCTGCGGTCTAAGCGGGTGGAGCGGGTAATTGAAGAGGTCGTGTGAACCAACTCGCAGATTACCCCAGATTTAACGATTGTACCTGTGGCACTGCCTATCGCCCAGGTGTTCTCGCACGCGGGGGCGGATTTTGTTTGGCCACCAATAACTGAATGGATTGGGTAAGCCTGCACGTGACATATCGGATGTCGTCCCGGAGGTATTTGTAATAAATCCTTCTCTTGCTCCAATTCACCTGCTCAGAACCTTTACGCGAACGACTCGGCTTCTACTTTCGTGAGGCAGGAAAGGATTGTTGGCAGACGATAGCGTCCTTGGCGAGTACTCGACGGTGTATTTCGCTCGTCTTGGCCTGTAGAACGTACGGAGGTCGGACCGGTCGAGCAGCTCTCATGTCATAGCGCTTCGATGAGCCACTCGAACATTTGGTCCCGCCTGCGCGCCCTCGCCTATAAATCAACTTGTAAGTCGCTTACCCCACATCTCCACACTCCAGTTTTTTCACCCCGGTCTTCTTTCTGTCTTTTTCCCTTCCCACCATGTCGTTTTCTACCGACAAAGACACCAAGCTCCCGACAGAACATAATGAACATTTCGATGACGAACAGATTGCCGAAGTCATGCGCGACCAGACCACTGGGGAAATCTCAGAGGCCGCGGTTCGCGCAGAGGGTGAGGAAAAGGTCACTTGGTTCGTTTGGATCCTGGTCCTAGCTAGCAGTATTTCTGGTCTCCTTTTCGGTAAGTTTCTTTACTAGGGCTCTTGAGATCGGGACTAAGTGGCTATTAACATATAGGTTACGATACTGGTGTGATCAGCGGAGCGTTGGTCACTATTGGCTCTGACCTGGGTCCTGCCGAGTTGTCCAACACACAGAAGGAACTTATTACTTCGTCTACAACCCTCGGCGCACTTCTCGGTGGTCTTGCTGCAGGTATCGTCTCGGACTTTGTAGGGCGAAAGCCGGTCCTCGCTGGTGCCAACGTAAGCCCTTTCCGGTCCGAAGAAAAGCCAGAGAACTTACTTTAGACTGTCTAGGTTGTTTTTATCGCTGGCGCCATCGCTCAAGCAGTATGCCACACGGTCCCAGCCATGATTGGTGGCCGGTTCCTCATCGGTAGGCTATTCTATCCCCAATAGTCACCCGAGATACTAACGTTTGGTATAGGGATCGGCGTTGGGCTGGCAGCGTGCATGGCGCCTCTGTTCATCTCCGAGCTCAGTCCGACAAAGCTTCGTGGTCGCCTGGTGACTGTAAACGTGGTATTCATTACTGGTACGTGGTTTTAATTTCGAGTTGCTGCGTGTCTAACTCGCGAAACAGGTGGTCAAGTGATTGCATATGGTATTGGTGCGGCCTTTGAGTCTACTCGGGGCGGATGGCGGTGGATGGTCGGCCTTGGTGCTGTCCCGGCCGCGCTGCAACTCATTTTCTTGATCTTCTTGCCCGAGTCCCGTAAGTTTCTTAGTCTAATTGTTGTCGCAATATGACTTATCATTGTTTTATTTAGCTCGTATTCTTGTTCGCCGTGGGCAACTCGAACGTGCCCAACGGAATATGGCCAAGATTTACGCTTTTGCCACCCCTTCCCAGATTGAAAACAAGGTAAATATACAAATACGATCCCTCTCATTGGTGCTGACACTTTTACAGGTCAAGGTTTTGCGCGCTGCAGTCCAAGAAAGCATCGACATCCAGAACAGCACCACGTTCTTCCAGCGCTTCAAGAGTATCTTCACTGTCCCCGTTAACCGCCGAGCCCTTGTCGTCGCATGTGGTCTGCAAGCATTCCAACAGCTGTGTGGATTCAATACCCTCATGTACTATTCCGCAACCCTATTCAAGAGCATCGGGTTTAACAAACCCACGGCCGTCGGACTAATCATTGCCGGAACGAACTTCATTTTCACCCTCATCGCCCTCAAATACATTGACATCATCGGCCGGCGCAAAATCATGCTCTTTACCTCACCTGGCATGATTTTTGGATTGACCCTGGCTTCCATCTCTTTCTTTTGTAAGTCCAGCCTCTGGGTCTATCAAAGAAGTCTATCGAGTCTAATGTGACGTCATCCTCCAGACCTCACGAAGAAGACAGGGGGTGTCCTCGTTGATGGGACTGACTACCCGACAACCTGGAGTTCGCTCGTGCTGTTTTCTATGATCGTTTACGTTGCGTCATACGCCACTGGTCTGGGCAACGTCCCATGGCAGGTACGTGGTCGTACCCCTGTTTCTGATCGCCGGCTGATCAGTAGCGCCCACTTGGGGTGATTCTATTAGCAAAGCGAATTGTTCGCGCTTGACGTTCGAGGCATCGGTGCCTCTCTCGCAACCGCGACAAACTGGTCTGCCAACCTTGTTATTGGGGCAACGTGTGAGTCCATCGATCCCCAGTCTCAGCCCCACTCCACCCTGCTCATCACAATTCATCTCGTGTTTTGTTTGCAGACCTGTCCCTTATGAATGCAATCACCCCTGCGGGCGCGTTCGGTTTCTATGCCGGCCTATGCTTCCTCGGCTGGGGATTTTGCATCGTCTGTTACCCGGAGACGGCTGGGTTGTCCCTCGAGGAAGTCAAGCTTATTTTCCGCGAGGACTTTGGAATTAGGGCTTCGGAACGTTTGCGCGCGGATAAGCGCGCGCTCAGGGAGCGAGAGAATGCTCCGGAGTCTCCGTGAACGGACTAACTTGCCTTTTTGTGTGTCTATAAAGAGCGGAAGGGAGATTGCACAAAACATGTATTTGTATTTAGGATTAATTCACTACACAGGTATACACTAGCAGATCGTTGAAATGAGGGGGATTGAATTGGGCGATGGGTCAGCTGACCAAACGGGCAGTACATGGACGAATTCTGCTGGAATGCCCTTATGTGTCGATATCGGCTAGAAACCCGCCCTGCGTGCCAAGAATACTTAGTACGACGTTTGCATCCCACCCCACAGCATGACGACACCGGGCGAGACACACCTTAACCATAAAGTCCACCGTCTTATTGAGGTGGGTCCGGCTCGGAGAAGCGACCAATCGCGCGAATCTAGAGCGAGGTAGCCAAATGGTCCCATCAGCAAAAGAATGGGGAGAAGCAAGCATTCATCCGAAATCGGGGGTGGGGGAAGCGAGGCTGAAGGACGGTGGGGAAGTTAGGGGTGGTCAAAAAGGGGAGCTCACCTTTGACCGCTGTGGGGTTGTCTAGCCAAGACGAGTCGGTATGTTTTCGAGGCGAGGGAAAAAGCATCGCCTGACGGAGGCAGGGTTGGCAGTCTAGGACTCAGAAATCAAGGGGAGTACAAACCGAGGGCAGGCATCAGTAGCGCCTTGGTTCCGGTTGCAAAGTTCGCGGGCTGGCCTTGTTCATCGACTAGCTTCACCGCCATTGAAGTTGTAGCTACCACCTGACCCACTAGGAGTCAAGCAGTGTTTGTAAGACCAATAATAGCTTTTGGACTCACAGCAACTTGTCCAGTCCCGCATGTCTTTATTAGGTGCTGCTTAATCTGCGCAAGCAGTTTTCCTCGAACTTGAGGAGAGGCGCCCGAAGTCTGTATGTGGTAACTGAGGTGAGAGATTATGACGAGTTTTATCTGTGATATGTCTAGATTTAGAGGGTGAACGTTGTTTGACATTTCATACATACGCTTGGATGATCGGCGCAGTATTGCGCGAGCGTTGAAACACAGGACAGAAGCTCTGTGAGGCAGGTCACGCTCATATGGTGTAGTCGTTTCGCTGTGGATTGCTCTAGCAAAAGGTTTGGTGAAAAGATACTGCAGTGGTGTACCCAAACGTACCACTATCCGAAGATAATGAACTGGCGACATCTTTCAATTTACTCAAGGTAAGGTCACCTCTTGAATCTAGGCCAAGGCGCTATAACCAATCAGTGGTTCGATAAAATTCCTGCGACTCAGGCAAAGAACTCACCAATAACAAGGACTTCATGACCCGCCTTCAAAGCACTGGTAAACACGCTAGTCAAAGCAGCGCTTCGCCCACTCCCAGGTACACCAGAGATCTCTAGTACGCATCCCTTCAGCGCTCCACCATCAAGCAAGTCGTCGATCGCAGTGACGCCTAGTGAAAGGGCAGTAGCAGATGCTGGAACACCTAGTAACGCAGCAGCAGTTTGAGAGCCACCGATGGCAATATGAGCACGTTGACTCGCAGAAGTTACTCCAGTTAGTGCGGCATTGATAGTTGGGAGCTGAGTCTGGGGACGCGAAGCTTCAATGATCATAGTCGCGTCCTCAATTGAGAGACCCAAGTCGCGAGATAGTTCTGTTGCAGAGACAGCATTGATATCGGCTACAGTCGAGTAGCCACCTTGCATTAGTTTTGCGCGATGCGCTGGGCTAATTGGAAGCGCCGATATAGGCCGTTTGAATTGGGACATTGCTGAGGTTCAAGCTTGGGGTGGCAAAGAGCAGAGTTGATCGGGCCGTCGGTGCCGCAAAGCTTGTACAAACAAGTACAAAGCATATAGCCACGTCCTGGCAAGGTTGTCATGTCGCTGGAAATCATGAAACCAGGCGAAAGAACGCGTGAAACATGTCGCTACTACGCGAGACAAATTTCAAGTACTAACTGACACGAATAAACGCCAGGGAGTCTCCATGCTGATGGTAGTGGTATTTACTGAGATGCTATCTATTGTACCATCCTACCACCAGCCGCCGGTATGCAGTAGCCTGTCCGCCTAATTCGATTGAAGTAGACTATATTCTTATATTGCGTCGGCAGCGAGGGGAGATTAGAACTCAGGCAAGCCGCCGGCAGGTACATTGGCCTTCACACATGGGTGCTTGGGGTAGTGAATCCTCACTAAAGACATCTCGCGTACATTCGGGTAGAATTGTGCGAGACGAACAAAAAAAATCAAACTAGTATTTACGAAAACGAAACACCGGAGCCTTTCACAAGCTCGCCTGCTGTCTAACTGGGTGTCGTTTAGTTAGATCGTTTCCCTCTAGCTGAACGGTAAGACAGTAAACCTCAGTGGGTGGGCTGCTTGACACCTGCTTGCCTCGCATCGCTATCCTGCATTTAGTCCCGACGCTTCCTATTGAATTACAATGTCGTTTTGGATTGCCTTTGTCCAAACTGAGAGTCGCTGTTTAAGCGAGCTCTCGCGCACCGCAGTTCGTACGAAATATTCTATTGACGATGCGGATGCTTTTCTTTTGGCGAGGTCTTATTGAGAAGTACCAATAGTGTTCAACAGTTGAAAGTTTTTGGAAAGATACAAGGTTCTACTGTCCCTGAAATACCCCCTTCAAGCTAGTGATCTAACAACTAACAGCACTAAAATAGAGAGATTAGTGATATGTGGGAGCTTCAAATAACCCAAACATACCATGCCACAGCATCCACAATTATCGCTATTCTTTGGAATGCAAACCGTGCAGCACGCACGCCCCAACAACTCGCTCAATTTGGCAGGGCTAGTATCTCGTGCGACGAGTTCCAGTCCGTCTACTGTGCGAGCGCCAACTAATGATACGAGGGGATCAGTTGTTAGGCTTCATCAGGAGGCTTTGAGATTCCGACTGGAATACTCACGCTCTGGGTATGATTCCGTCATAGCGGACGCGCGAGGAGTGTTTGAGCTGGCGGCGTGGGCACCAGCGGCAAGGAGCGCAGTGGAGACAAGGGCAAAGAACTTCATATTTTGAGCTAGGAGTAAAGTGAGACGCCGAGACAATGAGAAAACCTAGGGATTTGGTCAATGATGTTTATATATTGTCCCGCATATATGAATACCTCGTTGATTTCGGGCGATAAGCCACCATGGGTGGGCGAGCACGAGGAGCACAATCGAGATTTTCGCTACGGGCAGGCCGGAGCAGCAAGAATTCAATCAGGTGGATTATGTCCATGGAGAAGTTGGTATTAATATAGGCATATGATTTACAAGTAAAGTTCCATTGATGGCAAGGAATTTAAGCAGTCGAGCAGCAGAGTAACTGCAGGCCCACCTTCCGTCTACTCCACTTCAATTGCTGAAGAGATATGCATTTATTTAATATAGACCATAGAAAGTCTATAGCTTAGTTGAACTACCATAATCAACTTTATCAAACTAGATGAGTCGCATGTTGGCGCATACAGCCACTTTCCAGTCATCCATGTGGTTGGCTTGATAGAAGCAAAACCCATCAGCGGCTCGTATGATCCGGGACGTAAGCGCAGCATTTGCTATCAGCTGGTGGTTGGAGAGGTGGCTTATCACGCTTCCTTTGTATAATTATAGCTTGACAATCGATTGAGCGTGCTGCGTATAGAGGTTACGCGCGGTAGCAGACCTTGCTACTGTCCGTTGTCCCCGATCATAGGGACATAAAATGGAATGTGGAAGAAGTAGACGATGCCATGCGAGTACACAACAATGTATTGCGGATGACCTTAATACGCTAAGATAGCAAACATAGAGCCTGCTGCTATTGATGTTTGTAGAAGGATTGTAGGTACAATACAGAGCAGACAGATGTCTTTCATATTCAGCAGCACTAGGCGGCAACGTTAGCTGGCTGAAACCATAATTGGATTATTAATACTCACCCAACCACAGCAGTTGCAGTTATCGCTACCCTTGGGGATACAAACAGTGCAGCATACACGTCCCAATAACTCGTTTAGCTTGGCAGGACTGGTATCACGAGCAGTGAGTTCGAGTCCTTCAGGTGTGCGCACGGTAACTAAATATAATATGTTATGAATGTTACAAGGGATCTCGGGGCTATATGCTCTTACGATCAGCATAAGTTTCAGTAATTTCAGACGCACGACGAGCGAAAGGGCTCGCAGCTTGAGCGACGGCAGCAAGAAGAGTAGCAGAGACGATGGCAGAGAACTTCATGTTTGCGGGTAGGAGATATTGTGGTGTGAAAAAGAGTGAACGAACGACGGATACTTATACCTGAGCGTGTCTCGCAGCTCAAAAGCAGTTGACAGTTTTTTCGGGCAGAACCAGGCTGGTCGGAGCGCCCTCTGCTGAAAGTATAGCACTGCATATACCCTAAATGTCCCCTCGTCCGTGGTGAAGATAGCCCTACCTGCGCTGGCATAGGGCCGCTCGCTCCTTATCGTCCGACTATATCCCTCTAACGGCTTGGTTGGCTTCGTAGCTCATGTTTACAACGGCGAGCGGTATAAATCAAGCTATTTGTGTTAGCGATGTCCCATATGGTGCGGAGTCGCAGGTGCAGGTTCCTCGTTATATTCCATGGAAGACATTCTCGGGCACGGGTCTAGAGAAAATATGGACTTCTGTCCGTAGTCCTCGTCAGTAAACTGGAATGGAAGTGCATTCCAAGGTATCCCAAGCACCACCATGTGCTGATGCCATATGTGTCTGATGGCATGTACCCCTCACTATGGAGCACGGTTGGTCATAGGCCATGAAACGAACTGGTACTCTGGGCCCCATTGGGCGCGCTTGTTGGGAGCGAAAGCTATGTAACAGGTGCTAAACTTATGGTACTCATAGTTGTACTCTGAACCGCACGCATATAATTGGCTAGCTACAGGACAGACACGACGATAATCCAGCAAATCATACAGATTTAGCAGCACTAGTAGGATTGATTAATGGATATATCGTTGAATCAAATTATCAGGACTTACTGCACCGCAGCAGCTGCAGTTGTCGCTATTCTTCGGAATGCAGACATAACAGCAAGCACGGCCGAACAGTTCGCTGAGTTTTGCAGGGCTAGTGTCGCGAGCGATAAGCCCGAGTCCCTCGGAGGTACGGACGGAAACTAAAGGGAAGAGTATGTATTGTCCTGTTGGTGAGCAACTAAGGCACATGTGATGAAGGCGCATTGACTTACGCTCGGCATATGTTTCAGTCATGCTGGACGCGCGGCGAGCGACCGGGCTCGCGGCTTGAGCCAAAGCGGCAAGAAGAGCAGCAGAGATAGTAACAGAGAGCTTCATATTTGTAGATATGAGGGTGAATAGAAAGTGGGTGATGAGGATGAGGGTTTTGAGCAGAGGGCATTTATACCTACCTACCTCGAGAATTATTTCAAAGGAAAAATTGATTATTGTAGTTCAGACCCCTAATCGATTGAGTCTCTACGCGTGGAGATCCCGCTTGGCGTGACAGTACTATGGTGGGGCCATGATCCTCGGCGTGTGCTCCGTTTGACCGAGCTCGGGCTCTCGCCGAGCTGAATTCATTTCATACAAACCACCTGATAGGGACGGTTTAGGTATTCATGTGGCTTGCCAAGGTGACGTCTCGGGCAATAACCCCCATGCCCCTGGCTCGTGGTGCGCAGGTGAGAGGGTCTTTGTGACAAAATGCCATAACAGACAGACAGAAGTGCACCGGGCCTCGTAGCGGTTAAAATATATTATACCCTACGACGGAGTATACTCCATAGGTTGTCGTGGTTTATCTACGAAGTGTGCTCTGTTCTGCCCCGCAGGTGTTCAACAGTCGGACGAGCTCCGAGCCCTTCATTGTTTCTGACCGACCGGACAATATTGAGCAACCTGGTCGAACACAAGTTGCAAGGCGAATAAACAGATTTAGTAAATTGCACACGCATATAGCTTGCATACAATTATATAATCTAGGGTAGTGGTGGTCTACATGATATGAAGGAATGCATTTCGTGCAGTCGCCTCGGCGTTACATAGCCTTGGCTGATACTCGGAGTGAACACAAGCCTTACTAGAAACTTTCTGATCTGCCGCGTTGTCCCAGGCTTCTTGCGAGTCGGAATAGAATTAAAGCTTGGTCGGAGCTGACTGGGATTACTGCGCATTACCATGGGATATCACCGATAGTAGTTGTAGGCGTATGCCAAGCTTTAGAGCTGGACGGGCAACGGGGAGAAGTGCGAAGTGTGAAGTCACTTTGCCATTCGTGCATGATAAGACCGGCTGGAGAGCGGTAAGATAGAGAAATGCGATGGGGATAGCTCGACCTTTTATGATGTATCCCCGGTGATAATTTTGATATCACCCTTCTCAGAGAGTGCAACGTAGAAGATCAACTGATTACGGCTCTGGAGACCGTGAGCATTCGCCACGAAGAAATAAATGCGATAACTTACTAACCGAATAACAACTACAAACACGCCAAATTGGGAAACTTGGTATTTTGGGTACTTGCGTCGCTGCTTATATGACGCTTGCGGAACAGGTAGCGAAACTGTTTTCGGGATATTACCCTCGAGTTGGGCATTTTTGTATTGGAATGGAGTGGTGGGTCAAGGTTTAACTAATGCTGGATTCAATAATGCAGAAAGAAATGTGCAGTAAAACAATGTCAATAAAAATCATAAAATGCCGGAGAAGATCCGATCATGCGACCTCGTCAGAGTCTGGATGAATAGGACTCAAGAAATTTCCAACGCCCTGTCATATCATTCAGCGTTAGCGTGCACGTAGGCCTGAGCAAGAAGGCGGCAACCCACCTCATAGCATGCGATCATAATACCACAAGCCGGCGCGATCTTTGCAACTCGAGGAGTGAGCCCAGCAAATAGCGCCTTCGCGCCTTCGGTTTGGATGATATGCCGAACCAGCCCCGCTGTACGCAGCGAGAGAGTGGAGTTGGTCGCACTTTCAGCGCTGGAGACTAACGCAGCTTGTCGTCGCGTCTTGATCGTATCGAAAGGCATGGTGATTAGAGCCGCAAACTGGATGAATGCGTTCCTTGTGAGTTCGTGATGTGATACTGGGATTGGATTGTACTCACTATTCCCGATGTCGCACCACTCACAAACGCAGCCTCGACGCCAGCATATCCGCGTTTGTGGGCCATCCGTCTTACTGTCTCATACCCCGCCCAGTAAATGCCACTGAAAGGTACGTCTCTCCAAAGCGTTGGACCCAGCCCACGCCAAAGGCTTCTGACTCCGTCACTCGCGACCATCGTACGAATGCCGGCGAGGACTGATTGCATAGTATGTGGTGTTCCGGGCGAAGTTGGCGTAGATTGCAGCCGTGTGCGCACAAGCTCCAATGGGGAGACTATCGATGCCACGATCGTGCGAGATGCAATACCAGCACTGAGAGGTGTAAGCAGCGGAGCTACTTGGGCTACAGGTAACGAGTGGTTGAGGTAATCGTAGGTGAGCATGTAAGCCGTTGAAGCCGGAACCGCGATCGTTCTATGCCAAGATGTCAATAATGTCAGATGCCTGTCGAAATGTGAGACTCACAATGATGTTCCAACGCCTTTCCATAGCCCTGCTACACCCTCCGCTCGAGAAACTTTTACAACCGCATCCCAAAATCCTCTGACTCGCTCCGATCGCCACGTCCCATCCCAAAGACAGACCACACTCGCGCCCTGCCCAGCGAAAGTCGCGTGGGATGGATAGGCAGCAGCGAGCGACGACACGTTGCGAACACACGGCAGAGGTGAAGGTCTGCAGCACGCAGAAGTCAGGCCAGTAGATAGACCGGACTTGGCGTGTAGCGGAGGTCGCGGGAATAATGTTGGTTGGGCCTGTGCTGCTGTCGGTTGAGTCTGGAGACGAGTCTTGATCAAGTCAAAGGGCGTCACTGCGTACCAAGAGCCAAGTTAGCTCTCTCGATGGAAGCCGAAACAACCGAGAGCGAACGAACTTGTGAGAGCAGTCATCGTAGAGCCCGTGGCGGCTGCGATAGCCTTTGCGTAGACCGGGGGTAGCTCAACCATCTTCTGCTTCCCCTTTGCGTTGGCGGACATTGGTGAGTTCAACATGGTGGACGTGGTGAGTAGTTGGAGTTCGTCAATCCAGAGTTTGGGTTGGCTCCAATCGACCCGATGATGGTCAAAAACTAGTCAAGCCGATTTCCGACGTCAGCATCGGCCAGTCTTATCTGATAAGATTGCAAATCATTGCTTATAAATAACTGGAGCAATCAGAACAAACATAAGCGATAATATACAGTGAACACAAATCGAATATACATGTAAAACTAAGTAGAGTATATGAGAGCAAGGTGTTTTAAAGCAGTGTCCATAGCAAAGCTAATTCGCACCGATGAAGCTCAGCACGGAACTCTTGATAATCTTCAGACTCTCCTGCTGGCGCACAGGATCGTCGGTTAACTTCAACCCACCAGCGAGCTTGGCAAGATACGCGAAATCAGCCTGGAGCTCTAGCGGAATCCTCGATACCGCTGCCCGTTTCTCCAGCTGTTTCTTGCGGCTTACTTCTGCAAAGTCACGAGAGACTTGTTCTGCGCGTTCGACGACTGAAGTAGGCACTCCAGCCACGTTTGCGACATGGGTTCCGAAAGAGCCCGGTGCTACGCCTTCGACGAACTTATACATCATTACAAGCTGGTAATCTTTTGGTTAGCATAGTTGCAAATGCGGATGGTAATGTCCTCACCTGTTTCTTCTCGTCGTCTACCACAGTCTCCATGGTCATGTTACGAATGTTAGAGTGCTTGTCGCCCATCTCGGTCAAGGACGAATAGTGAGTCGCAAATAGAGTGAGCGGCAGGGTGTTGGTAGCGAGTTCCCGAAGTACGGACTACAAGCTGAAGATGAATAGGAGCCCAAAAAAGCAAAAGTACTGAAACTTACGCTCGCAATAGCCATCCCGTCCTATTGAAGAACGAGTCCGTTTCAGCTGGCGAGCAGTTTGGAGATAAGATAAACTTACAAAAGTCGAAGTTCCACGCCCAAGCTCTGAAATGTAGCTTAGTATAACCATCTTTCAAGCCACGGTGCTCAACTCACCATCCATGATAACCAAAGACTTTGGCGTAGCATCTCTCAAAATCTTGCAGCATTCGTCCAACTCGACCTGAATAGCGTGGTCACGATTGTTTGCTTGGCTGCTTACTATGTGAATAGCATACCTTGAAGGTGGACGCATTGGTAAAGACACTATCATACGCTCCCATTCGTCTACATTCATCGTCAATTAGGTGAACATGGCTCGGCCAAGGCTTGCAACTCACGTCAAGATTGCGTCAACAGGAGACAGCCTGTGAGCGACCGACGGGTAAGTTTGAAAGATCATATCGGATATACAAATTCTCATACCTTGCGGACTCGCATGGGACAAGCATTCCCATTTGGGCCATAATAACACCCGCCGCCGTCATGCGCATTACCTGCGACCAAAATTAACTCGTCATATATGAGGCATATCACGCCAATACATACCGTTGACTTTCCTCCCATGTTAGGTCCAGTGCTAGAAGAAAAAAAAGGTCCAGTCATCGCTAATTCCCGCTAACCAACCTGACTTACATCAAGGCAACATTGGGATTCTTTCCGCCTATCACAAACACACCGTTAACAACTGTAACCCTTTAGAACTTAAAGACAAAAACTCACCCAGCCTGACAGAGTTGGCAATAAACTCCTTCTTCATGTTCATCTCTAATGCCGGGTGCCTCAAGTTCTCAAACTCCACAAACGCCTTCCCCCCTGCATCCACGAATTCTGGCCTGCAGCTCGGCGATCCCAGCGCCTCTGAGGCCTTCGCGAGACCCAGGAGACAATCGAGTTCGGCAGTGGTCTTGACGGCGCGCAGCCAGACGTCGCGGTCGGTGTCGAATTCGGCAAAGACGCGAAGTTTGAAGTCGCGCACGATACCAGTACGGGTTTCACGTGCCTCTTTGAGAGAGCGAATGGTGACAGCCAGGTCAGGGACAGTATAGCGTGTGATAGCCTAGGGAAACAAATTAATGGTATACGCGGGGCGATTTATCACTTGCACTACATGCTTACCTTGGTTCCTCCATGTTTCGTCCAACTCTTAGGAACGGTGACTTTCTTGGCAACTGGAACCTGGACCTAAAACCGAATAGCTTCAGCACCGCAGATTCCAGATAAATGCAGATGTACTTACGATGTAGATGTCCTTCGTGCCAGTAGCACTATGCCAATAACTCAAGTCTTTACATCTACAACCAAATAAATATCAGCACCATACCAGCACACACCGTAATGAAAGTACGTACCCAAGCTCAGACCTCAGAGCCGTCAGTTTCTTCTCCAACTTCTGTTCGAGTTGAGTGATCTCTGTCTGAATCTCGCAGTACGCCTCGTCGACATCATCAGAACTAGGAACTAACAACGTATCATCCTGAACTAATGAATTCCCAACCATTGAGTCAGTTACTTCAATCCATGTCTAGCAAAAGCCAACGATACATACCATCGAAGAACTCCCTCACACGTTTAATGTTCTTCTTCAAATCCGGAGCTTGTCTCAATAGCCCCAACACGCTCTTATTATCAAACGACTCTGAAATTGAGGCCAGATCCGCCAGGCCTTTGGACAGGCTATCGAACGCATTGAGAACTTTGAGGAAATCTTTGACATGGCAAGATTTGGCGTGTACGCGGGAGACTATACGCTCGAGGTCAGGAATACCGGAGACTAGTTTCGAGAATTTGGATTCGATTTCGGGATGAGCAATGAGGTCTTGGACGGCATCGAGGCTTGAGAGGAGAACAAATAAGGCAGGGTGTTGTCAATGAACGGAATATATGCGTACCGGTCATTGATAGCTTGAACATCCTGCAGTGGATTGCACAACCAGATCCTAAACAACCGTTTGCCTGCCAAAAAACGACGCAATGAGAAATCTAGAAGGAAAAACAGACCGATAAACGTACCGAACGGTGTGGTACACCTCCCCAAAAGCTTCAACAGTGTTCCCTCTTCCGTACCCTCACTATTCACCAACACCTCAATATGCGACAACGTCTGCCCATCCAACGCAAGTCCCTTCCCCCTCTGCAACGGGTCGTATACATTGAAGTTCTTTTGCGAAAGTAGGTCTTTATCGATGTTCAGTTGGCGAAGGTACCAGATCATTGAGCCGAGCGCTTCAATCGCAACCTCGTTACCCAGGAACTTTTGAATTGCGGGCGGAACGGCACTATCCCAGGGGACGTCTTCATCCATGTCTTCGCCGCCACCGGTTGAGGCTGGGGGAGGGTAGAGAGCCTGGAGTTCTTCAAGGGCTACGTCATACTGAATGCCCTCAGATTTGCTCAGCGGAGTCCAGAGGCAGTTACTTGGGAGAAGGACTTTCAGGAGGCGCGTAGTTGCAACGGAAAGGTTCCCCTAGATGCAAGTTCAACTATGCGCATACATCGATGTAAATAGCACTTACCTTGGTGAACACGAGTTCCTTCGGCCTAATCTGACGTATGATCGTCTAGACATGTGCGGGTTAAATCCTACCGTTTCGTGTACCAATTAAACAGTGGCTAAGCTCACCTCTAAGCGAGTGCGAACCACATCGTCCTTAAAACCCGAAAGGTTAAACTCTCCAGTCGCAGCATCCAATACACATATGCCGAATTCGCCTTCTTCTTCTGTTTCGCGAATCGACACGCAGTGACCGGCTTGTTCGTCTTGCAATAGCTCAGGATCCACAAGTGTCCCGTTCGTGAGAATTTTGTTCAGTTCTCTGTACTTGAGTTAGCTATGCCCAACGTGCGCTGAATCAAGTAGCTCGCATACCTGCGGACAATCTTGTCGGCGGGCGCTGCCCCTTTTCCTTTGGGCGCTTTAGAAGCGGCCTGCCGCATCTCAGCGCCCAGTTGGGTTTCTGCTTGGTCGACGCGTCCGACTTTGTATCCTGGTTCAAGGTCAACCGAGTTAGCCTATCTGTTGTGGTATCGTCGTGAATAGTACGCACCTTTGGCCAAAAACTTGGCAGCCCAAAACTGTGAAATAACGGTTCAAGCCACCATCTAACTGCTCGAGGTGATGATATTTACCTGGAAGCTGGATTCCGGAACGCCCACCTTGAAACGCATAAGAGTTAGCATATGAAAACAGTATTGTATAGCGGACATACCATCTTCATTTTGACTCGATCAGTCAGTTTGAGATCAAACTCGGAGTGTCCAATCTGGGCATCGTTTTCGTATAGCTCGAAGAATTTGCCTGAAACAATACTGAGACCGTGATTCAAGCCCAAGTTGCGCGCACTGACCTTTTTGAAAGAACAAGACAGTATCGTAATGGTTTTGTTTAATCTCCCAAAACTACAGATGACGACATTGGGTCAGCATAGAATTAGTCGAATGCAACGATCACTTGCTTGTTTCTCGAACGGGGTAAAGGAGCTCCATGCTGACTTGGGTATGTGGAGAGTTCGAGGATCATGGCCTTCCTCACCATGACGAACACCATCCTTCTGCTCAAAGAGTGAGAAAGAGCAATGATGCTTTCAGGAGATAATCGCACATCTTTAGGATCCTTCAAGAACGAGTACGTCTCGTCATTTGACTTCTTCTCTGCCTTGACGTTCTGGGCTCGTTGCTCGGCCGCCGTCAGCATGAAGTTAGTTGACGACCCACCCGACGCTGCACCAGCGGTAGGCTTTGCAGGCGGACGTGAAGGTGCCTAATAGGTTGAACATGATCATTACACAAGCCGACACAAACGGAACAGTGCAAACTTACCTTTTTACCCTTTTTCTTAGGGCGCTCTTCATCCGATGCCGAAGCGTCTTCGTTCTCAGACGAGGCCCTTGATCGAGGCTCCTCGACTTCATCTTCCTCGTCCCCATCTGATACAATAAAATCATCATCCTCGCGGGAGCCCTTGGACATACGACGTTTCTTCGCGGGAGCTTTTTCTAAACCCAAGTGAGGATACGATTCTATCAAATATTTATGAAACCGACCTTTAGGAGCGGCATGCTTTGCAATTTTCTGTGAAAATAAAACCCTATTTGTGGTATCTTCTTCGTTGTCGTCCGAGTCGGAATCGTGGACTCTAGCCTTCCGCTTGACTGCCTTGGTCGACTTGGTTGTCTTGTGAAAAAGTTAGAAATTTCTCAGCCCGAGATGTAACGCCACTGAACATACCATTCTCACTGGCGCTTCATCGTCCGAATCGAGAAGAGACACATCGTATGTGGCGCTCGTCCCCGGACTGCTGTTCTGCGCGCTACTCGAGGTCTTGAGTACACGAGCAGCAGGCGAGCTCATATTATCCACATCGCTAGATTCGCCACGACGAGACGATCCTGCCAAACTAACATCGGGAGAGGAAGCAATATCTGACGGTTTGCGATGTTTTGAAAAAGGTGTCTTGGGAGAAGAGCTAGGTGCGTCGGCAGGTTTGGCTAAAAAGTTGAAGAGTGTCTTCTGTTTGAGCCCTTCGCTTGATTTTTGCTTGGGCGGCATTTTGTTGTGTGGTGGTAGTGATGGAGGCGCGTCTTCACCATCGGGCTTATGTCATAGATCTTATTGACGCGTTGTTTGTCCTAGCGCCCGTCCCTCCAGGACCCGAGGACCACTTCGCCGACTGGGTCTTGGCGACTCGAATCGGAGAGAACTGATCGGCTTCGGTTATCCATTGTTACAAACATTATTCATCCTATGAACTTTATGCTCGGTTTGATTATGAACTCCAAAGGTATAAAGACGAGGTGCTCAAGAGGCTATAGAACAATCTGCACATCGCCATGGCTTTTACTTCTGCTCAAGCTTGGAGTCTCCCCATCGACGTAGAGTCATGGACCACCCACAAATCCATGACGCTCAAGGACATCAAGTTGCCCCCTCCGGGTCCAGGCGAGGTGCTAGTCAAACTATACGCAACCAGCCTAAATTTCAGGTGAGTTGAATATTATTTTAAATCCTTCAATTGAAGACTGACCCAGCGTAGGGTGAGCTGAAGCTCGTGGCTTGGAAGGAGGCCAGTTGCTGACTGATTTTTAGGATATGCTTATCCCACAACGAAAGTATCCTGGGCCTTTCACTTCAGGCCCAGACGGGCAAGGTCACATAATAACATCCGACGGGGCAGGAGAGATAGTTGCTCTCGGCGAAGGTACAACAGAATGGAAAACAGGGGATCGCGTCCACGCATCATTCTATGAGGAATGGGTCACTGGAGGATTTAAGGTATGGTTTCACCGCATACATCGATGTTAAAAATACTCACAATAAGCAAAATGGTACTAGAAAGAGTATGCGCACAGTGCAGTAGGCGGTGGCGTTTCAGGCTGCCTCGTTCAGTACAAGTATGGCAATCTTTATGCTCTACAACGACATCGGTTGACATTATACTACCCATGCAGGATATTCCCCTCACACGGGCTTGCCCGCATTCCTGAGCATCTCTCGTACGAGGAAGCCGCAGCCATCCCCTGTGCAGGCATAACAGCCTGGTCCTCTCTTTTCGAAACTAAGCCCATCGGACCAGAATCGACTGTTCTAGCTCTTGGCAGCGGGGGCGTATCGGTCTTGGCTGTTCAACTCGCCAAAGCTGCTGGAGCACGCGTAATTGCAACGACTTCAAGCGCTGAAAAGATTGAAAAGTATAAAGCTCTCGGGGCGGACGAGGTGATCAACTATCGGGAAACACCTGAATGGTCCCAGGAGGTCCTGAGGTTAACTGAAGGCAAAGGCGTTGAGCACATTTTGGAAGTTGGTATGTCATTAGAGCCAGACGTTTCCTAGGAGTGCGACTGAAAGAGGGCTGTGTGGCAGGCGGGCAGAACACGCTCTCACAAAGCCTCAAATCCGCTCAGGTTGGTGGGCATATACATATATTGGGAATCGTTGCAGGGACCACGGGCGGCGTTACCTTTGGTGAAATCTCCTTGGCCATGGTTGTGGGGCGGCTCAACGTAAGTTTACCTCATATATAACGAGAAACAAAAACTGACCAGCATATAGCTGCACGGACATGCTGTTGGGAGCCTAGAAATGCTTCAGCGACTTGACGCTTTCATTTCTGAGCACAAGATCAAGCCAGTCATCGGTAAAGTTTTCGAGTGGGACCAGGCCATTGAGGCGCTGGATTACTTGACTGCTGGGTCTCATTTCGGGAAAGTGGTGATCAAGATTCAGTAGACACTGTTTGAAATAATGTATCACAATGTACCCAACGCACAAAGTTTGCTTTAATTTGACGACTTCCAACGCCCTACCCAAGCAATCACATTCCTCTTTCGCGCATTCAAGTCCCCTTGAGTCCAAACAACTCCATCGGAGCGTATATCTGCTTGCCCGCGCCATATCCCATCGTTCGGCATGGGTGTCCATTCCAACCCAACAGCCTCTCCAGCTTTTAGGAATGCGTCTCGGACAGGCTCGTGTGTGTATAAACCAGCAGCAACGTACACTCGTGCACTGGAAGAGCGAAAAAGGGTTTGCGTCACAGTTGAGAGTATGTCTGAGTGGGATGAGTCGAAATGGAGTAAGTCGGAAAGAACGAGGGTGTCGTATCTGAGTTCATCAGGAAGAAGGACCGATCTAGCAAGTCAAATGAAGGGATTAGCGATTGTCCGTTAGGGAGAGTTAGCCTGCTAGTGCTTACAGGAGCGGCGTTACGTCCGTACCCCACGCGTAACCAATCGTCTTGAGTTGGCAGCCAGGTTGGACAAGCGGTTGGTTGGCGGATACGTTTTGACGGAGATTACCTAGGATGCTCTCATCTGGGTAGTCCGATAGCTTAAGTTATGGAGGGTTTAAAGTTTCTGCATTTATCGTTATGGAAATGAAACTTACTGTTATGGTTGAAGGGTGTGTGTCGAGGGTCGATGCCAAGAGTAAAGGCAGGGCTACACCAGACCCAAGCTCGAGCACTGGTCATAGAGATAGTATGTAAATTTAGAGGGTAACGGAATGGAGATTATGTAAAACTACTCACCCGTCTTTCCCTTTAGGTTCAACGACCCGAGCTGGATCTGCTCCGCCAGAAATAGCGAGGGCGAAAACAGGGCATCCGCGAGCAACGTGGTGGCCTGCGCACACCACATATTAACAAACCAGTCATCGCCCAACATAACGCGTGACAACCTTTCCTTCCTACTCGTATGCAAGCAAATATATTTTCACTTTAATGACCCCAGGCCGAGAGTAAATCATACCTTCGCAGCGACCATAAGTGTCAATGATCCATATCTTACAAGCCCTCGCTCTGCTGGGTCAACTTGCTCTTCCCCTAGCATTCCCAAAGCATCGGCTAATATGTCTTCCATTGCAGTCAAAAAGGTCGGTTTCGGGGTGTGGGAGGGAAGGATGAGTTGCAAAAATGTAACGTGTCGAAGCCACAGAGCACCCGTTACCAATTGCTTCGCCTTCGGACAACCTCCACCATGCGGAATTCGTTCCGCCTAAACGCCTTTAGTTACTCAGCTTTGAGCACAATGCTTTATAATGTTTTTCATGCCATTTTTATATAAAAGCTCGCATTCCCCTAGCTTGTTGAATCACAACTAAAGACCAGCCTTTATTTACACGACATGTCTGAAATTCCCTCTGTTGCCAAAGCCTGGAGATACCCCGTCGATGAGCAGACATGGAACGGCCACAAGAGCCTCGAACTTCGCGATGTGAAGATATCACCCCCTAATAAGGGCGAGGTGTTGGTTAAGCTTCATGCTGTGTCCTTGAACTACAGGTATATCCATTACAGAATCACTTTGATCCAGAGACGAGCTGACTGGTCTGCACTGTAGGGTTTGTAAATATAATATGGGCATTGAACACGTCTCATTAATTCTTTCATGCAGGACATTATGATTAGCAGTGGAGAGCTACCTGGCCCCTTCAGCACAGGCCCAGACGGGCTAGGGCTAATTCCGGCTTCCGACGGCGCTGGAGAAGTAGTAGCTGTAGGCGACGGTGTGTCTGAATGGAAGAAGGGAGACAGAGTGCATTCTCTATTCTTCGAGGGATGGCTCAGTGGTCCTATTAAGGTAAGTTTTAAAACACACCTACGTTCATGGGGATCTAACCGGTGCTGGTAGGATGAGCACTGGGGAACTATACTTGGTGCAGCAGTGTCCGGTTGTCTTACTCAATACAGGTTAGTTTGTCTGGTGGTGTTCATATAGCATATACTTACGTATTCGAGCATAGGATTTTCCCCAAGGAATCATTGCTTCCCATTCCCAGCCATCTCTCATACGAAGAGGCAGCAACACTTCCGTGCGCGGCGGTCACAGCATGGCACGCTTTCTTCGAGGAGAGAGAGCCTTTGACAAAGGATTCGACCGTTCTTGTCTTGGGTAGCGGCGGTGTTTCCGTGCTTGGCGCGCAGCTGGCGAAAGCTGCGGGCGCTTGTGTGATTGCGACTACGTCAAGCAAAGAAAAGGAGGCAAAGTACAAGGCGCTGGGTGTGGGCCATGTGATCAACTACCGCGAGCACCCCGAATGGTCTGAGAAGGTGAAGGAGCTTACTGGAGGTTTGGGAGTCGATCATATTCTGGAAGTTGGTGAGTCGGCAGGCGCATGGTTCGTTGCGTCATCTTACATCCCACTTGTGTATGAATAGGCGGGGAAGGAACTCTGATTCAGTCTGTCAAATCGACCCGAAGAGAAAAATCCGTGCATGTTATTGGAGCCGTCGCGAAAGGAAGCTCTAAGGAAACAATAAGCGAGCTAGCAATGATGCTCCTTCTTGGCCAGGTGTCAGTACGTAGGATTTAGCCACACCTTGAATCCTAGTACGACTAACTGGGGTTTTAGTTGTCAGGTCTGCTAGTGGGAAGCAAAGAGATGGCTAAGAATCTTGGCTCATTCTTGACCGGGCACACGCTCAAGCCAGTGATTGACCGAGTCTTCGAGTGGACTCAAGTGGTCGAGGCCTTGGACTACCAGGTTGGGGGTTCACACTTTGGAAAGATTGTTGTTAAGATCCAGTAGGCCGTGGTAGATATTGCATCCATTGTACTGGTGTATATAAAATGCAACAGAACGGAGTCTACCTGTCCGGCCCTTCCGACCTGTGCTCCCCCAAAAACAATGGCGGCGGAAATGAAGAACCCACGAGTAACCTGGTGGCCTATTCACAACATACACCGATAGATTATTCATCACCCAGTAAATTCGTAATAACCTTTCCCCTTGCCTATATGCAAGCACGAACACTTTTATTTCAAAAATTTCAAGAAGAAAAAATATCGCACATTCGCAGCGATCATAAGGGTTGACGGCTCATACCCAGCACGCCCTCGCCCTACCGGGTCAGCTTGGGTTCCCCTAGTACTCCAAACGAATCAGCCAACATGTCTTTCTTGCAGTCAAAAAAGTGATTTCGGGACAAAGGGTAGATAGTAAGTAAATCACAAACACTATATTAGGAAGGGCGCTTCGGGCACTCCCGCATATAACCCCTCATGCCCGTTTCCGCTTTCTCTCGATAGTCTACCGACCATGCGTGACTCTATTGTAACAGCACGATTTAACTGCTCAGCAAAATCTCCCTAAGTCAAGGAGCGCTCTCAAGCGCTCCGGAGAAATGGTATCCTCCAGATCGCGTAAGAGCTGAAGGAGCACATGGTACTCTGCTCTAGATGCTCGTGAGCGCTCTAGAGCACTCGCTATTTTCAATTGGTGGTGCATGAGTGCTCTGGAATGCTCCAGATCCACTGGAGCAGCTGGAGTCGCTCACCGGATCCGGAGCACTCAGGAACTAAGGGGGATTTTGCCGATGACTAGCGCGTTCATGTAAATTTATCGCCGTGCAAATGTATCCAAGAAGAACACCGGTTGATGTCGAATTTCCCTAGCCCTCGGTGTCAGATGCCCGAATTGCAGGCTATTTTAATACATAAACTTAGATAGATAGATTAACAGGCAGCATAAGAACTAGTCGGCGGGGGGAAGATGATTTCCAGAACGTCGACGGGAACCACAGTGCTACACGCCGTGCCCGATTTGACTTGCGCCATGGAGCTTGCAGACAACAGAAGTGGCGGAGAGAGACGCTCGTTGGAGGTCAATGACTCAACATCTCAATTTCCCCCGATTTAGTCTAAACCTCCAGCTGGCTTTCCCGGGCGGCTCCTCTTCGTTCAACCTTCCCACTTGCGTAAAACCGGTCTCGGCCTGTCCATGGCTTCGCTCTCGTGGCGTCTAATCTTATGCCCGCCGCAACTGTTCAGAATTTAATGGTGGTAACATAGTGGGGTCGCGGAGGCGCTTGAAACGAATGTTGTGCTAAGATCTGCATGTGCCATGTAGCCTATAGCAAGGCAGATTTGTGGGCGCAGGCTCTCTTCTCGCCGCGGCTTCCTCCAGACCACTGAACTGGGGATATCATGGAGGACAGCGAAGATGCGCCTGTTTACTACGTCAACGACTTCGAAGGTGACTGGTCAGACACGCACAGTATCAACACTACAACATCTGGGTTTACCAATCATAGTATGAGCACTCTCGCGTCTGAGGAAGCATCTGGTACGTCCTATCCTTTCATGCTTGTCTTCGAGACTTACCCGTATCTATTTACTCCTGCATCTAGAGTATTTTCAGCAGATCCATGGCCGGACGTTCCCCCTAGCCCAAAGTGCCCCTCTTGCCTTTCCTACAGACGATGTTGAAGTCCAGCGCCTCGATGTTGTGCACATAGCGATGAAGCTTGTTCTAAATGGAAACTACTACGGCCCAGTAAAAGACGTACTCTCAGAGACGGGTGACCGACGGAAACGAGCACTGGACTTGCCTACGACAGAAGGGAACTGGTGGGCAGGCTGATTCCGCCTGGGAGCAATTTGAACTGATGAGTGTTTCTTTTCCGGTTCACGTCTATGGGACGCTTGGATCAAACGTAGGGTCCGCGAGATGGCAGCCGAGTTCCCTCATGTCGACTTTACGAGCGTGGACACTGTCCCTCTTGTCCCTCACGCTCAGTCTCGCAACATCTTAGGCTACGAGGTGTACGACTTCTACAACGGGATTGAGGAAGCCGATGAATCATTTGACCTTGTACGTGTGAAGCAGGCGGCACCTAAGGTATGTCTTCATGTCTGACGGATAGAGCGCGCACTTACCGTGTATTGGAAAAGACTTGTAATCTCCCTGCATTCATTCTGGAGATCTACAGAGTGCTTCGACCAGGTGGGCTATTGATCTGGTCCGAGTTGGAGGGTCACATGCGAGATGCATCAGTGGCTGGTCACAACGCTGCCGAGAAATCGCCAAACATAGTACGGGCCTGGCAGTTGATAGCGGACGCATACACCCGACAAGGGGTCGCCAGGAATACGTGGAGGAACGTCCCACTGCTTCTGGACTCGCAAAACGAAATATGGAGCAATAATGAAGGGACGGGCAAACGAGCGAGGGGATTCACATCTGTCCGAAACGCAGTCAAAATACTGCCCATTACGCCATGGCACCCCTCTCCACCTTTGCGCAACGCCGGCATGATCATGCAACAGATATCTCGCCAGACGTGGTCAAGCTTTATCCCGTTATTCATCAGCGGAGGCCTGAGTGAATCCGAAGCAGAAGAGCTCGTACTCAAGATGTGCATGGAGACGATGAAGCCTGGGACAAGGCAACTATATGCCAACTGCCATGTGCTGTATGCGTTTAAACCAGCTTAAATGCCTAGAATTGCGTGCGGTAAATGTACGAGTAATGTAAACACCGTTGTTGGGACTTGGGGATTTGTAGTGTTGTTTCGAGAGGTGGGATGGAGATGGAAGGGATATTCCCGTATTCGGCGCGATTTGGCAGCTGCTACGTTTGTTTTCCTCGAGCTCTCAATTTTGTGATCGGGTAAAATCGATAATTGCGGTAATTTAAAACAGCCATGCTTGTTCGGATGGACTTAGGCGACGGGGTGTTCGAATGGAAGAAGTGAGACAGGGTGCATTATCTCTATTTCGAAGGATGGCTCAGTGTTTCCATCAAGGCAGGTCCTAAGGCACGCTCGCGTTCATTGGGACCTAATTGGTGCTAATAGGATAAATTTTGGGAAACTATATTTGGTGCAGAGGTGCTCGGTTATATACCCAATACAGGCAAGCTTTTCTTGCGATATTTATACAGCATATACTTACCATTCACCCATAGGATCTCGTCTGTGATCACCGTGGTGGCCTACGCACACCGTACACTGTGATATTCAATCGAGTTCCCTCAGTTATAAAAAAAGCGAGGGAGGAGCGGGTGAGACAAGCAGGATTTTAGCTCGCTTTCGGTGTAGAAGCGAGTTATGGTTAGCAAAAACCGAGTAAAAATCCTGCTTGCCTTCCTCTTACTTGCTATAACTGAGGGGAATAATCACCCGGTAACATACGCAATCACTTCTCCTTTTTAATTATATGCAAGCATAAAAATATCTCCATTTTCAAGTATTTTCAAGGTGAAAAAGGTATTGCACCTTCGTAGTGACCACAAGTGTTGATGGCCCATATATAGCGACCTGTCGATCTACTGGGTCAACTTGCTCTCCCTCTAGTGTTCCAAAAGAATCGGCTAACATGTCTTCCATTGTAGTCAAAAAATGTGATTTCGGGACAAGGAGCAGATGGGAAGCAAACCCCAGCCGCCATGCTCGGGATTGGGTGCCCGCCTTCGTGAGCCTGCATGTTCTGTAACCTCTCCCCATTGCCGTGTGGCTCTCGTCGCTTTATTTTGATATTCTACCGACCATACGTGACTGTGACAGCACGGTTTGACCGGTGTGTTCATGCATCGCTATGCAAATGTATGCAAAAAGAAAACGCCGGTCGGTGTGCGATGTCCGAGTTCCAGGTATTTTGATGCCTCAGCAAGTGGGTCGGGTTGCGAAAGGAGAGAAACATCTTTACCCGCTAGCCGCGTATCCTGTCGTAGCTCTAGGTTGCTCACGGCGCATTTGCTCAGCATACACGATGGCCCTCTCCAGAACTTATGCAAAAACACTGAGAAACTGTCATGCAATGGCAGCCAGTCAGTCTTGAAGTTCTTGACAACCACGAGCAGTAGCATGGCATTGCAATGTCCTATAACTAAATTATTATCAGGGTACCATGCTGGATTCCGGGTGGTCGTTCGGCTTGGGCTAATACCCGCATTAACATTCGCGCAGCAATCTTGTCACCCATCTTACTCTTCACTGCGCGGAATCAAACCCCGCACGACTGGTTCTACCTTCGAGTTACTCATCCTCTAGGCTTACATGTTTGACGATGTTCCGACCATTTCTGTATAAAGGCTCACACTTCCTCAGCCTGTTGAATCACAACCAAACCTCAACTTCCTCCTCTTACACGACATGTCTGAAATCCCCTCTGTTGCGAAGGCCTGGCGCTATCCTGTCGACGAGAGCAGCTGGGACGGTCACAAGAGCCTCGAGCTTCGAGATGTAAAGATATCCCCTCCCAAGAAGGGCGAGGTTTTGGTGAAGCTTCATGCTGCGTCCTTGAACTATAGGTGTGTCTATCGTCAATTAACTTGCTTAAGAGCCAATCTAACCAGTCTTCGTCGCAGGGTCTGTTCATACAGCAAAATCGTTTGATATCATCTCATTAGTTGCTTCATCTAGGATATCTTAATTAGCCGCAAGCACTACCCTGGGCCTTTCAGCACAGGACCAGACGGAGGAGGACTCATTCCTACATGCGACGGCGCTGGAGAGATCGTAGCTGTAGGTGACGGCGTATCCCAATGGAAGAAGGGCGATCGAGTGCATTCACTCTTCACCGAGGGATGGCTTAGTGGCCCTATAAAGGTGGGCTACTCAAACATACTCGCATTCACAAGCGTCTAACTGGCGTAAGCAGGCTGAACAATTTGGGACTGCACTCGGCGCACCGGTGCCTGGCTGCCTTACTCAATACAGGTCGGCGTGTTCGACTATGAGGCTGCAGCATACACTTACCTCTATATCCGTAGGATCTTCCCCGAGGCAACCTTGCTTCCCATCCCCAGTCATCTCTCATACGAGGAGGCAGCAACACTTCCTTGTGCGGCAGTCACAGCATGGAACGCCCTCTTCGAAGGGAAACCTTTGACTAAGGATTCTACTGTTCTTGCCTTGGGAAGTGGTGGTGTTTCCGTGCATGGCGCGCAGCTGGCGAAAGCCGCTGGCGCTCGTGTGATTGCGACTACGTCGAGCAAAGAGAAGGAGGCAAAGTATAAGGCGCTGGGTGTGGACCATGTGATCAACTACCGCGAGCACCCTGAATGGTCTGAGAAGGTGAAGGAGCTCACTGGGGGTGTGGGGGTCGAGCATGTTCTGGAAGTTGGTGAGTAGGCAGACCCATGTCTTAATCGTTCAGGTTTTTGTCTAATCTGTGTGTGGATAGGCGGGCAAGGAACGTTGATTCAGTCTCTCAAGTCAGCTCAGTACGGGGGATCCGTGCACGTCATTGGAGTTCTCGCACAAGGAACCTCTATTAAAGAAACAGCTGGCGAGCTAGCTATGATGCTCCTTTCTGGGCAAATCGCGGTATGCAAGCTTTGGTCAGACTTCGTACCTTGATCTAACAGACTGGTTTTAGCTGTTGGGCTCAGCTGTGGGAAGCAAGGAAATGGCCAAGAATCTCGACACGTTTTTGACACAGCACAAGATCAAGCCGGTGATTGATCGTGTTTTCAACTGGACTGAAGCTGTCGAGGCCTTGGATTATCTGCTCGCGGGTTCGCATTTCGGAAAGGTCGTGATTAAGATCGAGTGAATCGAATAAATATTGTATTCCCTGTAACTCGGACCCAAAAACGTAAACACATTGCTGTCCTTTTGACCCCAGGGTTGCATTGACATTGAGAGAACACTGTACTGAGCATGGCTGGCATTGCTGCGGGGTCAATCATGATCTTATCCGCATCGCCGAAAGCTTTTGGGGGAATTACGAGAAGTGACTGGAGGAGAGATGCCTAGTACCGGATTGGCTGCAAAGGCTCTGCGCGGATAGTCGACAGGTCCGCCTCTGAGTCAATCGCGGCGTCTATTTCTCCTATTAATACGCTGGAAGAGCGGTCACAACGGTTAGACTCTAGGTCAGATAATTCAAAGTGCACTTACATCATGTCGCCTTTAACAAGATACAAGCCTAGCGGAACCTCTTCCACGCCTTCGTCGATGCTATATATCCGCTCGATGGAGTCGGAGAGAACAACGTTTGATCTTTGGTCAAAGCCAACTAGGGTGCCCTGCACGAATGGACGTTAACAGGAGACATAACCAAGGCAAAGTGCTGCACGTAAGTTCAGCATGGCCGTTGGGCTGTGAAAGCACGCGAGGACTTACGACTATGGCGCGGCCGTCTTGAAGAATAAGCAGAACTTTGCCTGGAGTGATTTTCGTGTTAAAATTTGTTCACTCAAATGTAAAATCGAACTCACGGTCAACATATCCTTGAAGACTCGACATGTCAGAGGCACGCGAATGGTGCAGCGAGTTGACAGGGTGGGTGGCAGTGCTATTGCTTGTGTAGTACTCAGGGGTGGACCCTGAATAACCGTCAGTTAAGCGTCATTTGCTTTCTTACCACGGCCAGCTGTTGCAACTGCAATTTCGACACAGTGCTCGAAAGCACTCGTAAAGATGGCAAACCGACCTCCCTCTAAAAGAAAGTCATCAACGACCATGGCCGGCCTTGGCCGTTTGCGAGTTTCCCACCTCCCTCCCATCCCAGAAACCAAAGCCTACACACATCGACGGCCAACAACTTCTCTCCCTCTGGCAGCGGCGGCCAAGCCCCAACGAACTTCCAAGACCTCTCAGAAACTTGTTGTACTGCCTTCGGACGTGCAGGTTCAACCACTGCCTCGTTCTCGCGAGTCTCCGGTTGATGGAGAACCTGGCACATCAGGAGGAGATCATAGGAGCGAAGGAGAGCGAATGAGCAAGGACCAGCGGCAACGCGCAGGATACCGAAGACTTACTGCCTATTGCGTTGCGGAAGGGTTTCGCATGAAACTTCTTTCCGCATTCTTGAAGCGCGAGCATGGGGTTGCACCTCGTGTGTTCGATGAGGCTATTTACGCAGTGCGTTAGGCTTTTGCATCTTCAACAAGTTGGAACTGACCAATTCTAGGTATACCACCTACCGTTGCTTCCTGGCTATGGTCAACATGTTAACGTTAGATCCTCCCCGGCAGTAAGATCACCTGGGGGCAAGTCGATACAATCCAAGATGTCCGAGGCCGAGGAGTATGGCTATGATGGTACATACTTTGTGGCGGGGTCGCCAAGCAACCAGTATTCTCTGGAAGGGGGAGGATACATTGCATCTTCACCGCCGAACACCCGGAAACCCCACAGGAACGATTCTGAGCCAAGAGTCCTACCTCGAAGTAACTCTGATCAATGGCAACCTGAGGACGAGGATCACCTCGCAGATGTTATATTTTTTGACTATGGTATGTGGTTTCATTCGGGGCGGGCCTACATTCTTACCGTGCCTCAGGTGTCGTGGTATTTTTTGGCCTGGAAGAGGGCCAAGAGCGCGATATATTGGACGACTTATTCAACGCTGGGATTTTCCAAGGACGCCGATCCGAGGATGATTGGGAGACGGAGGAGTGTCATTACGAGGTCGGTGTATTAAACCGATGCTTCCCGATAGTATTATTCACCTTATAATACAGTACGACCCATCTAGTCCTTCACCGCGAATCTACAACGATTTTTTCAGTTAGTGTTGCTCAGGTTCCACCCATTCGCAAGCTAAAATTAATTTTAGCTTTCAAATCTTCTTCGCATCTTCTCAAGTTATCTCTAGCTCACGCTCTCGCTCAATCGACACTCCTCGCCCACTACGAGTCAATTGCCCAAATTGTTCTATCCGCCCCATCGGTTATGACGATCCCAAAACAACTGGCAAACACAGGAGAACTAAAACTGCGCCGAGGAGAAGCTTTGAAACTTACTGGTCGCCTATTCAAACTTAGACGAGATGTCAATCTGGTATCCAACGTTCTCGACACTCCAGAACTCTTTTGGTCGGAAGCTAGCTTGAAGGCTCTTTATGATGCAACTCGAGACTACTTCGAGATTGAGCCAAGAGTACAAGTCTTAAATGAAAGACTGGGAGTTGCGTCGGACTTGGTGAGTCTCATGCTGGTTCCAAATGAAGCCACCTCTTGACCTATTTACGCATAGCTGGATATAATTCATGAGCATCTCAATAACGGCGCTATGATTCGTATCACGTAAGTAATAGTCCCTTGATGTTCTCAAATTCCTCTAATTTGTTTATGCGTAGCTGGATTATTATATGGCTGATTGTCGTCGCTTGTTTGGTGGATCTGGGCGAAGTTCTCGCTCGATTAGTAGTTCATGTTGCTCGACCAAACACCGAGTTACCAGGTTCGCCTGGTCTGAAGATAGCCTCACTGCACGATGGAGCCATGGCACTAGAGAGGCTAATGAGTCTCTGATTGGTTGTGAGCCATGGCACCTTATTTTCTTTTCCCGTCGCGCTTGCTTTCTGAACGCTGTATACTCAATAGCACAATTCTAATGTCATCGCCCGTATCCTTTTTATTTACGACCAAAAACCGAATGACATTCATAGGTAAACAATGCGAGTGAACCTTCCTTCGAGCACCATTTAAACATTTACGACGGGCACTGCTTTCCGCAATAGATGGAGCCTAAACAAATATTTACAAGTTCGTTATCGGTGTGAGTGAGCACGCCATTCGAACGTTGACTTACATGCTCCAGAACCCGGAGGGGAGCACCCTTGCATGCCTAAGCACGAGAGGAAAGGTATTTAGTCTCCCACCATCTACACGAGAGCTACAGAACATGCACTTACACTTGTTGTAGCAGCTAAGACGTTTTTCCTGAACAGGGCTTGGGGCTGCAGCGACGAACGCAACGAGCGCAACAACGGTGGCAGCGAAAGCAACTATAACCTTGAATCAGCACTTCGCTTTGACCGTGACTGAAGTCTACGACTTACAACGCATATTGACTAGGTGTTTGGTGTTTAAAGGAGTAATGGGAAGCTGTTGCTGCTGAAAAGTGAGCTCCCAGTCGCCCCTTTTATACCATCCTTTAGGTCCACATCTTCTAACTAACTGTAACGCGTCGCCCAAGTCCGTTGGGGAGAGCACAGGACAGAGCTGCCCAATTCTCCGAGCGGCACGCTGTCCCTGCGCGTGACAGCCTGCTCCACGCCCACAACACCCTGTTCTCAATATCCTCGGAGAGTAAACCTGTCTTTTGCGCACTATACCTCTGATAGTGTTTCTCCATTTGTGGAAGATGACGCCGCGGCGGACGACATCAAGTCAAAGGAACATCTGCGGATGGACATCGAGGTGGATGAATGCTGGCTCAATTTGGGATGATCCGGCTAAAAATAGGTCAGTGTGGCCTCTACGTGCGCCGTTTTTCGTCGAGATACAAATATTTCTAAACATTTTATTAGCTAGACTAAACACTAATTGGAACGCTCGACTTTCAGCTCATTCAATTCTAGTTTCAGCTCACAAACTACGGGGAAGTATGTGCGAGACTCGCGTCAAACTCTGTCGAAGCTGATTTTCATTTTGAAGTGTCGGCGAATGAGTCAAGATCCGTGATGCCCGAGTTACTCCATTCAGACTTACCTCCGATTGTCAGTGTGGCAGTATGGACGGAGTTTGGTACGTTTTCTGGTTTAGAACCGGTGGATATGGTCAGGCTGACTATTCGCTAGGAAAAAGGAGAAACTCTATGACTGGTAGGCCGAGGACACGTTGGTAAACTGAATGTATTCAGATTCTTCTTTGCCATGCATGTGTGGACCAGTACTCCCTCGTCAAGCTCTCGTGCTGTACCAGATTTCGCTTTTGAACGCGTCGCGTATAGCTTCGACCTCATAAGGCACCTGGCAAACTAGAATATTGTTTGGAATTCACTACAACGGCTCTCGCTCAGCACCATCTACAGACTCTTGGAAGCTCTCTCTCGGGGTGTGCAGACTCGATTTCTTTGCTCAAGCGTTTCAATTTCGAGGCGTCCTCTTCGTATTCTGGCCCCTCTGATTGTTCTTTTGCGCCTCTCTGGGCCGCTTGCAAAGTTAATGGCTTGACGTGAGGGTTGGGCCAGACTTGGACTGAACCTGGAAAACAATTATTTGGGGGTTTTGCATTCCGCGATGACTGCGCAGTTGGAACAGCCCCCTTCCCAGCTCTTTCAAATAGCATAGACAGTACTTTTTGAGGTAGAAGGCTCCCTGGGCATTATCCCCTTTGGGCACCGGGGTTAACTCCAAACCAGTTATTTGTTACGAGATCGCCCCTCATCTTGGCGCAGACATTGAACGACAATCCTCCCTGGGACGACAAGCTGCATCGGATAATCATATAACCTGTGAGCTATGAGGGTTATGAGTGTCGCTAAAAGTGGATTCTTTATAAAACCACAGGATTATCTACACTATTCTATCGACTCCCTTGACCCTCTCGAAGCGTAGAATTATGGGAGAATTCGTGTGGTCATTCCTCATGGATCAAAGAAGCACATTGTACTAATGAGTGAGCCCAATATTTCAAGCACGACTATACCCGGTGGCCGATGATTTGAGGGCGTGGAGACGCATACATGTACAATACCCCCGCATTCAACTCAAATACTATCAACGAGGCCACGAGCTACCATCACGATACGATGCAGTCTGTCACATTACCGCCCCCTACTCGGATTGATTTAAGCTCCCCCTTCCATAACAGCTCCTCCCATTGCGCATTGCGTCGAAACGCCCTTCAGAAAATGACTTTCAGCCAACGCATAGCCTTCCACTCGGGCAGCTTGCAGGCCCTCTCCCAGAAAATCATAGGCATAATTTTCTGAGCAGGTGACAATGGTACCCTTGGATAATCGGTCCCGTGTGCTTCTTCTCTGACGATCATCATGCGTGTACTGAGTTCGGAGAAGACGGCTGGGGGAGGACCGGCGCTCTACTGGGTCCCCCGGATATTGTTGTTCTGATGGTTGATGACAAGATGTGAGCACCTTATTGTAAACCTTCGTTACTGAGTATATGCGTGTTGATGCAGTTGCCAGTTTAGGTATGTGCGCCGCCGTGTTTCGACCGCGCCAAGATTTAGGTTCAGGAGAAGCCATCACATACGAAGCAACATACATAGCATGTCGAGAGCGCGTTCCCGTTTTGCGCCAGATTTTAGCAATCATTTATTCGCGGTACGGCAGAGAGGAAGTAAAAATCCTAGACATTGCACTCTGATTTAAACCTACCGCCTACGACTCATTTCTCTCCTAACCCCCTCGCCCCTCTCACTTACAATGTACTTCTCCAATCTCCTTGCTGCCTTTGGATTTTCTCTCTTTGCCGCTGTTAGCGTGAGCGCTGGTGGAGGTTTCTCCGCTTCGTGCAGCAACTACTATGTCTCGGGATACACCCTCACTGCAACTTGCGGAAACGGCAGTGGCGGAACCAAGACAACCTCGATCGACCTCAACCGTTGTATTGCAAACTACAACGGTAACCTCGCTTGCGCTGCCAAGTAAGCCCCTCATGAATTTCTTTGACTTCTGCTGCGTGCTGAATAGGTGTCCTAGTGGTGGATTCGGTGGATCTTGCAGTGGCTGCGGCATTCGTACCGGTGCATACATGATATGCGGGTAAGTTCAGCTTCTCTACTTGATGAAATTTCTGCTAAAGGTCCACACAGCTGCAGGCCGAGCGGAACTCCCATTATTGATCTTGGTAAGCTATCATTTGTTTGCCACCATTGCACGTTACGTTGAGCTGATATACCTGCAACAGACAGCTGTGTCGCTAACTATGGCGGCAACCTCGCGTGCGCTACTTAGTTTATCTATGTCTAAACGCATGTTTCAATAAAATTTAAAGAATCACTCGGTAATTGAAGTGGCGCTTAAGTTATCCAGCTAGAATCTCACTGAAAACGAGCATAAATGCGCCAAGTAGCTGGTAGTTCAAGCGGTGGGGACTGATGCACTTAAAATACCTAAGTATCCAAATCATATACCACGAACCATAGTCGCAAAAAAACATGGGATAGTCTATCACGTTGCTACTTCAGTTTGCCCCTTCTCGGACTGATTTGACTTCCCCAAACCGCGGCAGCCGCTCTCATGATTCTGAAGCACCTTCAGCATGGATAATACGGAGATTCTAGCTAACACATGACAGTATCCTGCCCGAGTAGGCCGTCGCCACCGGGCATATATACAACTTTGCAAGTAGGTGACAGTGGAATCTTTGGATTATCAGCCCCGTGTGTTGCTTCTCCGACGATCATCATGTGTGCGCCGAGTCCTGCGAAGACACTCAAGGCAGGTCCACCTCTTGCTTGGGTCTTCTTGAATATTGCGATTCTGATGGCTGACGGCAGGAAGTTACTACACTGTGAGTACCTTCTTGGAAACGCTTGTGACTGGTTAAAGGGAGTGTATGCGGTTCCTACTTTAGGATCTCCATATGTATACCTCCGTCGCGTATTGACCGCGCCGGACGTCGGGGAAGCCATCATAACATGAGGTAGCATTCACAGCATTCCTGAAGCATGGTTTTGCCTTGCGCCGAGTTTTGGTAGTAAAGTTTTAGACAACACTGTGAACGCGGGTATAAAATGAAGTAGTTGGACGTTGCTTCAGACCCATCCCCTACTGCTCGCTCGCCTCCTACGCCTACTACCCATCCATATCCTACCTCTCTCACCCCTCTCGCCCACAATGTATTTCTCCAACATCCTCGCTGCTATCGGCTTCTCTCTCTTCGCTGCCATGAGCGTCAGCGCTGGTGGAGGTTTCTCTGCATCGTGTAGCAACTTCTACATGCAGGGAAACAACGTCCTCACCGCAACTTGCGGAAACGGCAGCGGCGGAAGCAAGACAACCTCAATCGACCTTAACCGTTGCATTGCAAACTACGGCGGCAACCTTGCTTGCGCTGCCAAGTGAGTTCTTTCTGTATTTTGAAAACCTTCTTGGTGCTCATCATCTATTTCAGCGGTGGATATGGTGGATCGTGCAGCGGCTGCCTCATTCGCACTGGTACATATATGATCTGCCAGTAAGTCTGGCTTCTCTAATCCTACATGTGATTGTTACTGACCTTTCGTAAAGCTGCGGCCCGAACAACGGCACTCCCATCATCGACCTCAGTAAGCCACCATCTGGTTACAACCATCGCACGCTGTATCGAACTAACACATCCATGATAGATAGCTGTGTTGCCAACTACAGCGGCAACCTCTCATGTGCTACCTAGTTTTCTTCTGTCTACATACGGTTTTCAATGCATTATAAGGGGTGTTCAATCGTCGCGGCAGCGTTTACATTGTAATACAATCGGCTCATTCGTAAACTCTCTCTTCAGTTGTGAGAGTTGCTCGCAAATACCAACAGTGCCTGTTGGCGGGTGACTTGCGACTCTCAACGTGAATCTAACGTGAGCCTCGAAAGAACAAAAACAAAGACACACTATTTCCAAATCGGGCAGCCGGAGCTTCTTCCAGATGATATTTCAAATAGCCCACGAGGAAGCGCCCGCACCCAGGCCTGTCGGGCGCAGCAGACTCAATTTTCCCCCAGACGACATAATTTGAGCAGATGAATATGAGGTCAAGCTCGGTTCGAACATGAGGCCGGAATTAGCAGCGAAAGTCCTTGGGGTTTGTTTCTGGGTCACGCAAATTATGCAATACAGTGTGGTTGGCGTGTTTCGCGGTGTCCGTATGAGACAAGTATAGGATTACAGTGCAGCTCGGTCATAAATTACAAGAAAGATCACTTGTCAAGGTCCAGGCTGCTACTTGGTCGGGTCAAGTCGTACAATCCATCGTCTTGCGGAAGCAAGACCGCACCGCTCTTTGGCGTGCGCTGTTCGTACCCCCACCAGAGCAACATAGACCCGGCTGATATGGAAAGCATGACGAGGGTGAGTGCAACTCCGTACGTCAAGAGTAGGAGGGAAGGAGCGTAGTGGTAATGCGATAAGGCGTGTTCGCCAGGGGCAGTGACGGTGACTAATGCGGCAGGGATGATTAAGGATACTGCTGCAAGCGCAATGTTGATGATAGTGAGGAGGAAGAGGGTGAGAATGGGGCACAGGTATGATGCGCCAAAGAACTCGGGGCGTGGCCTACGAGTCACCAGCATGTAGATCTTAAGTGAAGGAACCAAGTTAGATTCGCATTTCGTTTGGCGAGGGTGTTTTTACTCACGATGTAGAAGATAACGACGGTGTTGGACGCCATCAAACATAATTGAACAAAGACCGCCAACAAGTGTTGAACCGCAGCGGCATATGAAGGGGTGGTGCCTAGAGTGTTTTGGTTATGCAACGACCAGCAGAATATATGGTCAAGTGTGCAGAGGACGAATGCGGCTATCCACAGCGAAGGACTCCAGGGCGGTGCATGTTGCGCGAGGGAGTGTTTTCGAGAGCGAAAAAGGGGAGTGAAGCTGAATGTAGTCATTACGGCGATGGCTTGATTCAGATGTGTGATCTCAGGAGTGATGGCGGGTCAATCTGACTGGGTGCAACCGGGGTGGTGGCCAGCAAGCAGGCGTTATATCCAAGCGCGATATTCATAGCCGTTCCACGCGGCCTCCGCGCTTGGCATCTTCGATCTGAGCGGGTCCTTGAACCGAAAACTCTTCTTCCCACTGACCAACCACAACCACTCGACTAACTCATGAACAAAATTAAAGGCCACCGGAAGGATCTTGTCTTGGGGGATATATTTTTGTCTTGTATCTAGGTTACCAATTGTAACCGTCTTAGACCGCCGGCAATCGGTGTGATGTCAGTCCACGTGACTCTTCGTTGATCGGCTTCGGGACCAACAGGGGACTCAGGAGAACCGTCACTTATCTAGACTATGCCGCTCACAACAGCGGGCACGGCAGTACATCTGACGCCCAGTAAGTGTGTTCACCAAGAAAAATACGAATTATCCTTATCTTTATCAGCGGTCATTGCCACTTTCTGTAAACATTATCAGAACAAAGTCCACAAGCTCAAGAATGGAGGAGACGAGGAGCTCACAGACGACATTTTGTTTGACCAGTAAGTATTTAACTTGGATATATCAAGTGTACTAAACACCAGCATTGTAGGGCTTTCCACATCGTAAAGGCTTTTGTAGAGTTGGGAACACACAACACGGTAGATGATCTCCAAGCCTTGTAAGTACATGTTTTCCTTGTTCAATTTCACTCATTAATCGCTCTCTCCTTAGCACAAATACCCATGTTCCAGCGCCCTTTTGGAACACAGTTATTCCCACCCGAATACCCCTGTCGTCATGTAATGACGCAGCTGACATATTGATCACTCTCCTACGCCAAACGTCCACCCCGTCCGGATCCGACTACTCTAAAGAAGAGGCTGATGCAGAGTTCAGGCGTGTGGTAGGCGGGGAGAAATGGTGGCAGGTTCGAGGTCTGGACGGGCTCGAGGCCGAATGGATAGCCATGAACAACGACTGGGAGCAGATATCCAAGGCGGAGAAGAGAAAGGAGAAGAAAAAGCAGCGTCATAGAGAGCATGCTGCGAAGAGGAATGCGAGGCATGGAAAACATCCGATGGAAGATACCCTCACAAACGAAGAGTATACGGAAGATATTGATAATCTAACGCGAGTTATGGTGAGTGCTTATATTGTTTTGATTTGCGAAGGCTCATTGTGGCTCTTAGTTATATCTACATGGAGGTGCTTATTTTTGGGGATCAATCAGTAGGTCATCACCGTTCTGTTCTGTGTGTTTGTTAAATATCTTCAAGATACCCACAGATACCAGATAGCCCGCTTTGGTACGTATAGTGTGCGCGATGGCACCTTCAGCTCCTAATCTTTGCTACAGCACGGAAATTCAGTGGTCGTGCGTTCGCCGTGAATTATCGCAAAGCGCCACAATACCCCTGGCCATGCCCGCTGCAGGACTGTCTTGCTGCATGTATGTTCTCCGACTCGGCATTGCCGCCTTTTCATAACGTTACTTTCACAGACCTTTACCTCATCCGTCCCCCTCCCTGCGCACTCCACTCGGCAATCAATCCCAAGCATATTGTCATTGCTGGAGACTCCGCCGGTGGGGCTCTAGCCCTCACACTCCTTACGGTTATCCGCGACATGGACCTCCCCATGCCTTCTGGTGCGGTTCTGATCTCTCCATGGGTTGACATGACACACTCGTTCGATAGTGTCATGACGAATGCTGAGACCGTGAGTGTGCCTGATGGCATACCTATTTTAGGACGTTTGACGAAGCTTGAAATTAGGATATTATCCCGCCTCATGGGTTTATCCATAAGCCAAGTGCTTCGTGGCCTGTTCCTGCGCAACCGCCTAGTGGAGGAGGGCGTGCCCCGCCGTCGGAGGAGGACGACAATACTGGGACGATGCCTGTGCCTACGGATACTGGCGAAACGTCTGGGTCGAGGCGGCACCATGTGGACGAGAACAGTGAATGGGTGCAGAGGAAGAGGCGCGAGCTCGAAGTGAGGTCAGACTCTGGTGAACAATCTGCGGAGGGGGGCGAAGGACATGTCTCTCACGACAACACTCAACCTCAAGTGGATGGATATTCACGTTCTGGTTCACGCCTGAGTACTGTGAGGGGAACGACGACTCCGCCAGATGAGCGTCGACCTCAACCCCCACCACCACAGCTTATAAAGGTGCCGCTGAAGCCTGGAGAACCACCGGTGGAATTGAGGTCTCAAATCCAGCTATATGCTACCAACGAGTTGAGTGACTTGATTTATTTCGATGTGATCTACTAACTGGTGTGCTGTTGGTTTAGGCGGCTTACCCACCCGCTCGTGTCTCCCGCACTTCATGGATCTCTTGGCGGTCTCTGCCCACTCTATATCATCGCTGGGGACGGAGAAGTGCTCCGCGATGAGATCATCTATGCCGCTCATCGTGCTGCACACCCAACATCTTATCCACTACGGGACGAGCTCTTGGCGCGAGGCCAGCAGCGCGAGGTTGCAGAGAAGTGGACTCAGGGGACGCCCGTGCATTTACAGGTCCACGATGGAATGTGCCATGTCCTGACTGTGTTTACTTTTACAGACCAGGTGAGTTTTGGTCTGTTTTAGTATGATATCTGGGCTTGTCTGAATAACTTGGTGTTGTGTTATAGGCTAAGCTGGTTTACAGACAAGTTGCGAGCTTCATGAAGCACCTCACGACGAGCGTTTCTCGAAAACACTCGACGATCCACCAGGCTTTCCCAGCCTCCCGCGAACAAACAGAAGACACACTGAACCACGACACGGAGCACTCCAAACAGCTTTCTGGGTCTACGATATTACCTGATCGGGAGCCCCACCCGGACGACACAAAACTTGTCGCGTCTCAAATCACCGAGTCGCCGCGAGTTTCAAAGGCTCTGAACTTACCCAAAGAGAACGAGCCTTTGAACGTCGACCATTCTGGTTCTGGGTCCACTGACACGTCGCAGACTCAGTCGGCGGAACCTCTCCTTCGCGCCGAACGCGTATCTATTCGCGGGATCGTGCGACCTCTTTCTTCCTCGGCGCTGAAGATCCCTGAAGATGGAGTAGGCGTCGTTAAAGCTGCCCCTGTCAAGCGTTGGCTGACGGGTCAAGATGCGTGGGACGACAAGTACAAGCGTGTTGCCCGAGGAGTCGAGAAGGAGCGTGCAGGGTGGGAGAAGAAGGCATTGGAAGTTATGAAAAGGGCCGGGTTGAGCGAAGAGGAGGTTCAGGCTGTGTGGAAGGAGAAGACTAGCGGGGCGAGGCGTGGGTCGAGTGAGGTTGGGGGTGAGAGTGGGGGAGGCGAGGGGGGGACTAGTTGTGCAGTGATGAAGGCCATCGCTAAACTCAACGATGGAGAAACCGAGGAAGAGCGTGCGGAACGTATGCGTATGGGCCGACGATGGGGTCCACTCGACGTCGTAGGCGAAATGCCTCCTCCAAGCGCGATTGCTGGCCGCCTGGACACACCACACGCTGTGGACCTGTTGAAGACGTCGCTTGGGCAGATGCGTCGCACGGCGGACCACAGAGGGAAGCAGAGCAAGACGAAGCAAGCGATGGATAAAGTATTGCGCGGGAGTACGGAGCCTGTTGGGCCGAAGAGGCAAAGTGCAGCGGAGCAGCAGGTTCCCGCGAATCCGTTGCACGGGGTGCGGATGTGGGGAGGAATGATGGCGTGAGTCTATATCTAATATGTTTATCGTGTATGCGTGCTGACTTAGTCTGGGCGGGTAGCTACTTTGTGGACAAGTCTGCGAGTGGAAAACAACTGGCGAAAGACGCTCTGTCTTCTGTGCCGAGCACAGGAGTGGAGAACGCCGAGGAGGATCCTGCATCCAAGAACGGTCGATTGCCTCTCGAGCCTTGATATTTGATATTATCTATTTGTTGGGACGTTTAGAAGGCGGCACACACGTCGTTCTTTTGCCTATTTTATACATGATACGTCTACATTGCATACGATATACACGGATATAATACATACACATTTTCGATTCGTAGATTCCTTGTAGACGATACACACTACTGCATTAATTTATTTGAACCTACTACCCATCTAATGAACGTGTCTTTAAGTGAGTCCAACCCATGTGTATAGCCCAGCACCCTGCATAATAATTGGGTTACTTTAGAGGTCACAAAGCGAGAATAGACGTGCTTACCGCAGCGCTTGACTTTTTGACTACCTTTCGGTTCACCAGAGCAATGAGACACTTGTTCGCCCGTGCTTGTGGGAGCTCGGGTGGGCTTACACAGTCGGTTACTGGGGTGGAGGCTTAATAGGCTACTGTTGGAGGGCAAACGACGGTGCTTACCTCGCAGTCCTTTGGGTGCGTCCATTAGTTTGCCAATAATGGTCTCCATGTTTTCTCTCAATCGCTAAACGCCAACGATGAAGTTAGTGGGAGGATTTTGAGGTAGTTGGACCTAACTCACGGGTTCAGATCCTCTGTACTCTAGTGGTAAAGCGTTTATAACCTTTTCTACAGCAATCTAAAGAGGTACCTCAATAATAAACCTAGCCGATCCCAACACGACTTACGCTCCGTTCCTTCTTGTCTTTGGCTGACATCTTTGCTTTCGCTGCTGGCTTGCCTTTTGCTGTGCCAGCTGCAGTGGACGGGCGGGATGATGTTTCTACACGTGTCGCATCCCCATCAGGACCTGGTGTAGGTTCGCGTGGATCGGGTTGAGCCGCTTGTGGGGGTGGGGAGGGAGGTGCGGGTGTACGGCGGGCTGCAGCTGCCGTTGCTGCTCGTTCTAATAACTCAGTTAGTTTAGTATTCTAGCGCGAAGTAATTGATATTTTCACCTGCTCTTTCCTCCGCTAGCATGAATGATATGTCTGGTCTCGGAGCCTGCCATCAATTTAGACTTGAGTTTAACAGCTAGACGCTAATCAACGCACCTGAGGCCACTCGACCGTATACGCATTCATGTTCAACGCGTATAGGAAGCTACAGAAGCTCTCATTAAACGTCTCCAACGTGTCATATAGATCACCCATCCGTTCCACGTTGCGATGCATCGTCGCCGCCTCGTCTGCGAATTCTGTAAACGCAGGCTCAAGAAAGTCCAGTCCAGTGGGACCATTATCTGTGCCAGTGGATCGCGCAAGTGCAGATAAAGATCCGTGAGAGACACGTCTAAGAGGTGTTCTATGCTCTCGTGCCATTGCTGAATCACTTTAGTTTGAGTCCAAAGCGGTTGTTGTCGTTGTGTGGTTGAATTACTGGATACGCGATAGTTCACGTGACTCAGTTTGGGATTCTGCTCAACTGCTCGGTGCATCATCAGTCTGTCAATCTACTATCATGAAGGTCGAGGCCGACATCTTTGCTAACCTGGTCGACGTACAGTAAAACATCTTGGAGAGATCATAGTGAGTTCTGGATTAAGTGATATTGAATGAAGTCGGCGCTTAGATGGGAGTCGAGCGTGACATCATTTTACTGCGGCTATTCTCATGTCTCGACCTCGGCCTCCGTTGCATGGTAAGTTGATTGCTTCGCCAACTCGAACTTTCTAATGTGGTACAGACCCTTACGGTCTTCTAAGACCACCACCACCTCTCGAGAGGCCGACCTCCCTCTATAGCGCCACTTCCACCTCTACGCTTTCCTTACCTCTCTCCTCATCTCCCAACCGAAGAGCACGTCAACGCGGAGCTTCGCCTAGCCGAACCCAACAAGGCGAAGAATATGACGACCAGCCATATCTCACAAACGTTGTCAGGCATCATGGTGAGCACTTTGCACTGGTACAGTGCGAAAGGATGATTTACGCAGCACTCAAGGCCAAGTTACTCTTGTACCTCCCGTCAACCAAGGTCGAACTCGTAAGATCCGTAGGAGACGCAATCCTGATGGAGTTCCTGGGCCTAGTGCTAGTACTACCACTCTGACGGAGATAGGGACACGGCCTACTAGCGCAGGCGGGTCGTCGGGTCGTGTGGACACCGAGTCACAACCACGCCGTCCTCGTCGAGGTACGGATTCTCGTGCAGTATCTAGTCCTGACTTTGGTAGCTCCGAGCCGTACCCAGACTACCCACCTCCATCGTTTGAGGAAGTGCTGGCCCTCGATCGATCGGCCGCATCCCCGAGAATTTCGGTTCGCCCCGTAGGAGATGAACGAACGCCTCAGGCAGAGAGTTCAGATTTACCTCCCCCAGCTCCTCCCCTCGCCCCTCCTCCTGTCCCTTTGCTGGCTCCCTCGGACTCGCCCAACAACCCTGCCAGCTCCGCCGCATCCACACCATGGGAAGAAGACAGACGACTTGGGCTAAGTTTAGAACAGCGGGTTCAACGTGAACTCGAACGGAATCTCAAACACACACATGGACGTGAAGCCTCCCCGTCCAGACACAGTCCAACAATCAGCGTATCTCCTTCCATTTACGAGGACGCACCCCCACACCCGAGTCCCAGCACATCTATAGCAGCATCTAACTTTTTGACTCCTCAAAACTTGACGCCTTCACCATCACCTTTACGTGCCCAACTTGAACTTGCTGCGACTGGCACTCCTAGAACCGTTCTTGAGGAGCAGATCGATGCTCCAGCTGTTGTCACACCCAAATCACCTGTGGCGCCATTAGCCTTGACGGCGCTGAACACTGCTGCTAGTGCTACCGAGTCGCCTAGGGCTGACGTCATAGTACCTACGGATTTTACCATCTCTAGGCCACCATTGACTGCTGTTGAATCTCAGGCAACCGCCGACGAGTCTCCAATTACTAAGCCTTTGGAACGACCAGCTCTTGTTTTCCCAAGCCTCAACCTGGCCAAAGACGAACGAGAGCCAATACGAGCTACGTTGCAGTCCGCCTCTCAAGGAAGCCCATCTACGCCTAACGTATCGCTTAGCTCGCTTTTATTTACGACGAAACTCAACCTTAATGGTCTCCCCGACTCCGGCTTGTCTCAAACTACTGAACCCGCAGGTATCAGGAGAGCATCTCCTCGAAGAGAGCACAGAGATGATTTCAATGGCGGAAGGAAGGCAAAAGAAGTCAATGAAAGATCACCGGAGCGATCGTCTCCTGTAGTTCCACCCTCCCCACGAAAAGTGCTTTCTCGACTGGTGCCCCCTGAAAGACCCCCGTCACCAACTCGGAGCTCAACCCCCAATGCTAAGCCGCCGCCACCGTTGCCCTCCAACGTATCACTCAGGCCATCAATTCCACCACGCCCTCCGTCTTTGAGGTTTCCACCTCCAGCCCCCGCGCCTGCGCTAGTAAAAGCAAACACAGAGCCCTCTCCTCCATCCTCATCCATCCCTTCAACAAAACAGGACACAGAGTTTCCACCCACACAACGAATCGTACCCGATCCGCCCCTGTCCTCAGCCCTACGTCGTCCCCCACCTCCGCCGCCACCAGCACGCCGCGTTGGATCGGCTATCGCAGCACGCATATCAGCGTACGAATCTATATTGGCTAATGCACCCAAGGTTCCACCTCCTGTGCCGCCTCGACCGAGAGATCGGCAAGCCAAGAAGGATACTAGTGATGGCGGGGGCATTGATGCTGGACCGTCTGGGGCTGGACCATCTGAGGCGTTGACGGAAAGGAGAGAAGAGGCTGGTGAGACCAGGAAGGCCGGAGACAGTGCGACTTTGGAAGAAGCGCTGAAAGGAGATGGGATACAAGAGGTTGGGAAAGTGGAAAGGACAAGGGAAACAGAGATGTCAATGCAAAGGCAAAACGACAATGCGTCCCCTACTCCCAGACTAGAACGAGTTCGTCTCCGCGCCACGTCGGACTATGATCACGAGCCTCAACCTCAATCCCAGCCCGAGTCCGGTCCATCTCCTATCAGAGCGAGGGCGCTACCTACTTCGCCGCGTGTTCCGAGCCCGGGGCGCTCGAGGCCCAGACCCGAGACACCAGAGAAGGTAACGGCTCAAGCGCAGGCACAGGCGTTGGTGCAAGCTCAGGCGCTCGTCCCGGCCAGGATCGGGCCAGATGGTAAATTCGAGATTATTCCAGACGCAGAGGTCATTTGGTTAGATGAGGCAAAGGAAAGGGAGAATATTGTAGAGAGGAGGTCGAAGTCTCGAGATAGGGCTGAGCCGGTGGGCTTTAGGGAGTTAGGGCGCGGTGTGTTTGGAGAACGCGTAGCTGGGCCATCGCATGATCCATTCTCGGATGACACTACCCCCGCCTTTGCTACATCTGCGACGAACCCTGTTCTACCTGCGAACGTGCAACACACCCTCCACCCTCTTATTACCCCCCAGCCCGCGCGACCTCCCATCACGCAACGACTATCTCCCTCCTCTATCCAGCAGCTCAGCTCTCAGCCAGTCGTAAGCCCACCTGTATCCGCAGAACCAGTTCTTGTTGCTCCGGAAGTGAACACGCCTATCGCCACATCTCCATCCCATCTAGCAGATGACTTTGAGTACACAGACTTGGATTTGCTCATATCTCGACTGGAGGAAAACGAGACTGCGCGTCAGGGTACCAACTACGAGGTGAGCCCACCCACCTTCCATCCGCCTCATACTTAATACTTATAATTCCATGGCACAGCAACTCCTAACCGTAGGCGAAGTCCTCGGCCCAGGTGTCCCTCCCCGCCCACGCCCAGAGCTCGACCTGAACGCTGGACTCATCGAGATCCAACGGCGACGGGTCATGAAAGACGGTCGGGTGAAACTAAAACTCTCGCTGATGGGCGTTAGCGTTGATAAATGTGGAGTTTGTCTAACCCAGTTCAAGGTCAGTTCAGATGATGTACATGCACAAGGAAGGCACTTACTGATGTTGCATGTATGCGCGCAGAACAATGAGAACGCGGTGTTATTAACCTGTCTGCATAGTTTCCACACAAACTGTATCATGTCCTGGTTTGTCCGACAAGACGTCCCAGCCTGTCCGCATTGCCGTACCCCTGTATAATTAACACATATCCCCCTTGTATCACTCATCGCCCGGGTCTTGTTTTTTGTTTCTATTCAACATATATATAACGTGCAGTATCCTATTCCACAAGTTACATACAAACATGATATATGAGACACGAGAGCGTGAGCGATGACTGAGACTAGAACGGGGCGAGGGTTGACTAGGGCGGTACAACATGAGATTATGGTGCAAGAGAAGGATAAAACTATGGGAAAGATATGCAGAATCCAGACTACACAGCGACACGACAGGAGGGAAAGAGGATCCAAGACTAGAGCTCGTCTCCGTCTCCACCTGCACCCGCACCACCAGCTCCACCTGCCTCTGCATTCGAACTCGACCGTCGAATCGACTGCAGCACGTCTCGCGAGTACTTGAGCTTGCTCAAAAGTTTCTCGTAGAACTTTTTCTCGGTGGCGTCTGCGTATCGCCCTGAGACGACACGAGCCATGACGCCCGAGAGCGTGTAGTGCGTCACAACGTAGTGCTTGTCAATATGCGTGATCGAGTGGCCTTGCGAGGCGAGAATCACTTTGGAGTGGTCGTAAAAGTTGAACTACAATATCACCAACATAGTCAGTACCCCGAACGCCAGTGCAAGAGAGAGAAAGAGGCGCACCTGTAAGATATCGTGGCTCATCTTAAACACGATCACATGCTTCATCCTCAAATACTTTTGCACGAAATCTAGCCCCTTTGTCCGTTCCAGATCTTCAAACGCGTACTCGGGATCACCGTACAACCGCTCCATCATGTACTTCTCAAAGTGCCGGAGCAGGTATACTTTGCTTTTGAGGTCTTCCGGATGTTCTCGCATCGTGTAGTTTTTACGGACGTAGACTGTGCCACCCCGGCGGGAGGATATGTAGTCCAGGTGACTGCGGGAGTGGTTTGGTAAGGAGGTGGAGTATGGGGAGAGTGATGGGACATACATTTTGTTGGGTGCTAGGACGATCGAGGTGCTATCGTTGAAATGGACGCCTACAGATCCATCCGCGAGCGCATACCCCATCCCATACTTGTTACAGTAGTCCACCCAAGACACAATGAATACTCTCGGCTTCGTCAACCCCGTATCCAAAGCTATATCACCATTAAAGTCTTAGCATAAATGCAACTAAAAAGGATAAGAGCAAGACGTACCAGGATCCCTCCAAACCTTCCCCTTATCCTTCCCTTCAAATGCAGCAGCCAACGTAATCGCAACCGCATCAAAGCTATTTACTTTGCCCTCTGAACCCTCCATCACAGCATCCACATCATCCCTCCCGCTCGCACTCGGCAAAATCGGCGCAATACTCATCTTCTCCTTGCTGCTCGACCTCTTCCCACCCGCATCTCCATTCTCTCTTCCACCTCCATTACTACTGCCTCCTCGCTGAGGCGGATCCACAATGGCAGCCTCGCCGACCCTCGCTACCAGTCCATCCATCTCCGCATCCGCCTCGACCTCTCCCGCATTCAAGAACTCCTCTTCGCCAGCTTCGTCTTTCTCCTGCTCAGCAGCGGCAGCAGCCATCTGCGCCACGATTCTCGCCTTTTGTGTCTCCAGCGCGCGGTTATTTCGCACAGGCGCAGCCTCGGGCTCCTGTTCTTCCTGCAACGGCTTCAACGCGCCCCTGCCCGCACCATTCGCCGCAACCGAGCTAGCCCCAGTCCCATGTGCAACAGCCGCAGCCGCCAACTTTCGATACAACGGCTGCTCGCGCGGACGTTGCGCCGCTCCAGGCGTCGTACCATCCAAATGAGGCGCAACGAGTAACGGCTGACGCGCCGAGCTGAGTAGCGCAGAGATCGGACTTCCTGGGTTGACGGCTTTTTGGAATTCGCGTTCTTGTTGGACGGCAGAGGGAGCCATGCTCGTCTTGATTCCCCTTCGCTCTGGCATGACGGATGTGTTTGCGACAGACACAGACGGCTCGTCGTCGTCTTCCTCTGGTACACCTGCCATACCACGCAGTCGCCTCAAGTTTGCCCTGCTCGCGTTTCGAGAGACGTTCCTAAATGAGGGAGCGACATCTTGTGCAGAGACGGGGATATGCGAGGGGATGATTCCTTCGGTGAAGAACGGGTGTTCGAGGATCTCGATTAGGCTCGGGCGTTCTTCAGGTACGGGAGTGAGAATTGCGGCAATGAGGTTTTGAGCATCGGTGGAGATGGGGCGCTCGGGAGGGAACTCGTATTTGTTGTCGCGGATACGTTTGTAGATCGTTTTGACGTCTTTGGTTTGGAAGGGGGGTTTACCTACAACCAAGGTATATCTATACAGGCGTTAGGGCGGAATAAGACGAGTAAAGAGTGGGCATACAAGATGACGCCGATGGACCAAGTGTCGACTTCGAAGCTGTGGCCATTAGCAGTGTCGAACAAGACCTCGGGGGCAATGTAATTAGGAGTTCCACAAATGGTCCTACAGCACAGTCAGTGATATTCAAAATGAGACAAATAGGAGCGTACTTTTTACGTTCGCCTGGCTTTTCGATCAAGGCGGCAAGACCAAAGTCACCGACTTTGACGTTCATATCTCGGTCGAGGAAAAGATTGCCGAGCTTGAGGTCTCGGTGGATGACCTGGTGGGTGTGCATATAGTAGCAGGCGCCGATGACCTGGATGAGGAAAAAACGTGCTTCCGGCTCGGTATACCGTTTGCGGCGGCGGAGCATGTCCATCATACTGCCGTTGTCACAGAGCTCGAGGGTCATGTACACGTTTTCATCGTCTTCAAAACACTCTTCGAAACCAACAATATTGGCATGCTGGAGTGCGCGGTGGAGCTTGATCTCTGCATAAAGCTGGATGGATGTGAGCGAGACGCAAATTTTGCAAGTATGCAACGGACCTTGGTTCTGCTCTTCTTGCTCTTGAGCGAGGATTTAGCCACACATTTGACGGCATGGCGGCCTCCACGCGCATCGAGGACTTCGTAAACACGGGCAAAGCCGCCCTGTTGGCGGGATCAGGCCCAGCGAGGACGCTTAAGCGCACCATCTCACCTCTCCCAAGAAACCGACGCGAGTATAGGCTACGCTTCGAATCGAGTCGCGGATGATGCCTGGGGGCGAAGGAGGCACGACCTTTTCTGCCTTGGGTGCCGGCGGAGACGCGGGTGGGCCCCTATTCATGGTGTGGAGTGGCGTGTGGGGTGGCTATCGTCTAGTTAATGTGGCTATCGCGCTAGGTGTATCCCAGGTAGATCACGTGTGTCGCGCTCACTGTCGTTGTTGGCGTCGGTGTCGTCTGACCCTTGTCAATGCACCAACGCGTAACACACGTGACTGGTAAGCATGGCTGAGTCAGCGGATGATGGCTGTGTCGCACGTGGCTAAACGCTGCTTGCACGTGTTTGGCAATACAACCCCACCCCGAACCAACGAATAGCAGCTGCATCCACCACTCTCCACTATGCTCGCCATCGCCCCGCACGCCCCCGCCACACACAACCACGTCCCCCGACCTGAATGGGACCATCGAGCACGGCCCTCCTCGGCTAAAGACGCTGTCCGACGCACCCCGGCCCCCAATCCCGCCCCTGCCACCGCCGCTCCCCCCGCCGCCGCTGCTCCGGCTCCGACGACACCCATGCCCCCCGCGAACCCCCCGGCGGCGCCGGCAGCTTCGGCAGCCCCGACGCCGGCCCGACCCGTGGTGACGCCGATGGAGCGGCTGCCCGACGGCTCGCTTGACCTCGGCTCGTACCCGTCGACCGACTTGCTGCGACTGCTGGCCGCGCTGCTTTCCCAGATTACGACATCCAACGACCGCCTACGCCCCGACTCTGCGCCCCTTGCCCCACCAACACCGCCGACAGATCCTGTGCCAGATGCGCATGTTGTGCGCCCCCCCATCTGGTCCCAACTTACCAGCGCATCCCGCATCTCTCTCGCGACTCCGACTGCGACGCTTGCTTTTCACGCACGGAATATTCCCAGCATCACCATAGAACAATACCTTCTTCGCATTCTCAAGTACTGCCCCACCACAAACGAGGTTTTTCTCGGTCTTCTCGTCTACTTTGATCGGTAAGCCAAATTAGAGTCGTATCTATCGCCTTGCTCACGTACCCACAGAATGTCCAAACTCGCGGCCGAATGTGCACCCGCATCCTCCTCTCCGACATCACCCAGCCCTCTCCGGCCATTCGCGATTGACAGCTTCAACATCCATCGATTGCTCATCGCCGGCGTAACTGTCGCCTCCAAGTTCTTCTCAGACGTCTTTTACACCAACTCGCGATATGCCAAAGTCGGCGGCCTCCCCCAATCCGAGCTCAACCAGCTCGAGCTTCAGTTCCTGCTCCTCAACGACTTCCGGTGAGCCCCGCACGATATCACATCCCCACTGACCTCAGCTCACCTGCCGCCGATCCTTGTTCTGTGTCTAGACTAAGCATCCCCATTGACGAAATGCAACGATACGCGGAACAACTCTTACAATACTCTGCGGGCATGTCACCCGAAGATGCCTTTGCGCCCTCTGCCACCGCCCCACCCCCACCTCCACCCGTACCCTCTCCCATCCCAGCCCCCCTGCCACCTGCCGCCATCCGCACCCGAACGGAGCCTGAATCCCATCGCCCTGCCCACCTCCAGCTCCGACCAAACACGACGATCCCAGCTGCTGCGGGGAGCCCCGGACATCTCTCCACAAGCTTCTCCACAAGCACGTATCCGCGGACATCCCATCATGACGTCGAGGCTCGTGCATGGCATGCTACAAACGGCACTCCAACCGTACGCCGCCCCGCGATGGGAACCGCTGCCAACTCGAGCACGAGCGACGCAGCGTCGATTTACTCTGTCGATGCGTCGGAGAGCGGGTATGGGAGTACGACGGACGAGGAGCCTACCATCCGGGCACACTGGTCCAGCGAGGAGAGCATCATGACCGAAGACGGAGAGGGCGGCACAACAGACGACGGAGCCAGCACGGGCACAGTCGAGGACCGAGATTTGGTTCCAGACCAACCCGAACCCAGCGCGGAGAAAGCAGAGATCGGGCGGGGCGCAGCGCGAACGCCCGGTCCTAGAGGCGAACACTAGACTCACCCACTCCTAGACCGCTTTGATTGACTCAACGACTCGGTGTTTTATTACTGCTACTGATATTTTACGATCTTTGATCCTTTGGGCTTCGCTGGCTGGGCTACCGACCTCTTGAATCATCATCGCGCGCGATTGAATACTTGCTTACTGCTGCTCCTGTTACAATATTACTCTCCTGTTCTTATTATATAGCTTGCTGTATGGTACGCCTGTATGAAAAAAAATGTCCATTTACGTGTTTTGCATGAACATCGGCTGTTTTCGTTGTTCGTCTCCCACATTCTCTGCGCCCCTTTGTTAGTTTGTTTTTCGTCGATTACGAGGTGAGAGGCAAACTGCCCGGTGTGTGTTTTCGCAGTGATGTGACTGCGATTGGCTGTAAAATGGGTCAAGCGATGGTATGATAGTCCCACGCCACGAGATTCGGTAGTCGATGAAATGACGGCCCATTTCCATTTCAGGTCTAATTAATTAAGTGCTCAATTGAGGCTGATGAACAAAGCATGCATGTCTATCAGTAATTTGATCTGATATCTGATTGATACACACGTGACACGAAAATCACTTCAGGCAACCTCCAACACGGCCACGCGTGCTTTCACAACACAACGGCCAGGCCGAACTTATGGGTAGTACTCGGATGTCCTGCTGGCGCTCATTCGCGCAGGATACCCTAGTAGGCTTTGGTCAAAGATCGAACGTTGTTCTCTCCGACTCTAATGATGGCACAAGCCTAAGGGTGCTCCCTTGGCACCTTCGTCCATGCTATATATCTGCCCGACAGACTCACTTTCAGACGGCGGGTGGGGCGAGGTCTGTGTTCCGGTTGCGGGGCGCTTGTTATTGTTATAGTGCTGAAATCCCGCACTACGATAATGTCCACATAAGCTAATACCGTACCCAACCCGGAAATGGAACGGATTTCGGCATTTTGCACGCAGAACTTCAGGCTTATACCTTGGAGATTAGATTTTTGGTATAAGTTAGCATTGAGGACACTAGAATACGGATACCAAACTTCAGGTCAATTCAAGATGAAATGGGCGAGATACCGAGCAAATAAACTATTCCCTGAAAACCCCATACATACCGGGAAGTGGAACGGTCGCAATTTAGAGTAATAAGGCGCATACATTTTGCCTCAACGAGTTCCGATAGTTTATCACACATCCCCTTTACGTTATATCATACAAAAATCTGCAGTCGAGACATCCCTCATGGCCGTGAACGAAGGAGGTCAACCAGCAGTTATAATTTCAAATTGGTCTGCCACATCAATCGCCCCTGTATACTGAAACCTTCGCCCTGCATTCAAACCTTGGCCGAATGCTCTGATTTTCTGCACAGCTTGTTAAAATAGTACATGATAATGATATGTACTCAAATTAATGGATCTTACTTGCTCAAGTGGAACTGAACTACTGCGTTCCACTTCCCGGTCACGTTCCACTTCCAGGTTGGGCACAGTAATCAGCAAAATAACTGGTTGGCAGGGGGATCGAATCCATGGCCGCCGTGATTCACCGAGCTCCCCGCCTCCTTCTCAGGTGAGTTCGAGAATAGCGCCGACCAAGAGCCATGGTGCCGCATGCACCGCACCCAACTTAACTTACGCCATGAAGCTTGTAGATCGCACAGGCACTGCCTAATATCTTTCTCGCTTCAGTTCAGGATACAGAATGAACCATAGAGGATCTACATCGCCCACGAGGATGACGGAGAGAAACGCTCATCGGAAATCACCAATCCCTACCCGATTTAGTATAAACCTCCAACTGATTTTCCCGGGCAGCCCCTCTTCATTCAGCCTTACCATTTGCGTAAAACCGGTCTCGACCTTTCCATAACTTCGCTCCCGCGGTGTCTGATCTTATGCCCGCCGTAGTTGTTCAGAATTTAAATGGTGGCAAGGTCATGGAGACGCTTGAAGCGGAATGCCATCTTGAGATCCACTTGTGCCATGCGGCCTATAAGTAAGGCATATTTGTCGTGTAAGTCCTTCTCACCTCGACTTTCTCCAGGCCACCGGACTGGGGGAATCATGGAGTACAGTGACGACGCGCCGATTTACTACGTCAACGACTTTGAAGATGGCTGGTCGGACACATACAGTATCAGCACTGCAACATCGGGGACAACTAATCATAGCATGAGCACTCTCACGTCTGAGGAAGCATCTGGTGCGCCCATCTCATTGATTCCTGCCTTCGGAGCTTACTCACATCCAGTTATTTCTACGCCTAGGGTACTTTCAGCAGATCCATGGCCGGGCGTTCCCCTTAGCCCAAAGCGTGCCTACCCTCTTTCCTACCGACGATGACGAAGTCCAGCGCCTTGATCTTCTACATACAGCGCTAAAGTTTGCTCTACACGGAAACCACTACGGCCCAGTGAAAGACGTGCTCTTAGAGACGGCTGACCGACGGAAACGAGCGCTGGACTTGCTTACGGGAGAGGGGAACTGGTGAGAAGGCTCATTCTGTCTGGGAGCGATCTGGACTGATGAGTGTTCCTCTCTTGGCTCACATCTATGCGGCACTTGGGCTAAACGTAGGGTCCGCGAGATGGCCGTTGAGTTCCCTCATGTCGACTTTACAAGCGTGGACACCGTTCCTCTTGTCCCTCACGCTCAGTCCCGCAATATCCTCGGTTACGAGGTGTACGACTTTTACAACGGGATTGCTGAGGCAGATGATTCGTTTGACCTTGTACGTGCTAAGCAGCCAACACCTAAGGTATGTCTGCATGCCTGATGGATCGAGCGCGTTCTTATCGTGTATCGGAAAAGATTTGTGATCTCCCTGCATTCATTCAGGAGATTCACAGAGTACTGCGACCAGGCGGTCTATTGATCTGGTGCGAGTTGGAGTACTCCACACGAGATGCGTCGGTGGCTGATCACAACTCCGCCGAGAAATCGCCAAACATAGTACGAGCCTGGCAGCTGATAGCGGACGCATACACTCGACAAGGAGTCGTCCAGAATACGTGGAGGGACGTCCCACTGCTTCTGGACTCGCGAAACGAAATATGGCAGGATAAGGAGGGGACGGGCAAACGAGCGAAGGGATTTACATCTATCCGAAATACGGTCAAAATGCTTCCCATCACGCCATGGCATCCCACTCCTCATTTGCGCGACGCCGGCATGATAATGCAACAGATAGCTCGTAGGACGTGGGCTAGCTTTATCCCGCTGTTCATCAGCGAAGGCCTGAGTGAGTCTGAAGCCGAAGAGCTTGTACTCAAGATGTGTATGGAGACGACGGAGGTTGGGACAAGGCAACTGTATGCCAACTGTCATGTGATGTATGCGTTTAAACCAGCCTAGGGGCCTGAAATCGCGTGCGGTAAATGCACGAATAATGTAGACACCGTTGTTGGGAATTGAATATAGTAATGCCATGATCGCTCGGATGGGTGATGAGCTGTTTATTGCCCTGGGGCTCCATATAACTCGATCTTACGGGGGTTGTCTTTACTTAGGCGTTATTTGAGTAGCCCGGCTGGTTTCAGTGGGGCGGGTGCGTACAATTATATATTCTGCTGCCTTGTCTTCTCCTTCTTCGTGACTTTGTTTGTTGTCACCTTGCTTCAGCCAAGTCGTTCCAGTGGTCTGAATTATTTACAATAGCAAAGCTCAAGAGGGCGGCAAGGTCGCGTGGACGCTTTGATGTAGAATGTACTGCAACCTACAACACCACCACTTGAATACCAAAAAAAAAAAACTCATAGCGATCATGATAATCGATACCTGTGTCCATGTCCGTAGCCCAGCCAGAACAAACCGACGAAGGCCGACGGTCAACTGCTTTGATTTATACAGGGGATTATCGGAGGACCGGGGGATACAGAAGCGGGCGATATAAGGTTAGTGGAGCGTGTGTCATCATCATCTCCACCATCGCCGACCCTCTCAAAATACATAAAGTGAGTACTTCCATCTCTACGTCAGTTTTCTACTCGCATGTCCAAGCTTGCTGTATTGTACGCCTGTATGAAAAAAAATGCCCATTTACGTGTTTTGCATGAACATCGACTGTTTCGTTGCTCGTCTCCCGTATTCTCTGCGTCCCTTTGTTTGTTTGTTTTTCGTCGATTACGAGGTGAGAGGCAAGCTGCCCAGTGTGTGCTTTCGCGGTGATGTGACTGCGATTGGCTGTAAAATGGGTCAAGCGATGGTGTGATAGTCCCACGCCACGAGATGGCGATAGTCAATGAAATGGCCGCCTGATTTCCATTTGAGTCCTAATCAACTAAGAGCTCAATTGAAGCTGATGAACAAAGCATGCATGTCTATCAATAATTGGATCTAATATCTGATTGATATCCACGTGACACAAAAATCACTTCAAGACGCACGATGGTCGTAAGTCTTTGCGTGCTTCCACAACCCAACGGCCATGGTTATGTCTCCTGTTGATGCTTATTCGCGCAGGGTACTAGTAGGCTTTGATCAACAATCGAATGTTGTTCTCTCCGACACTGCCGGGCGGATATACAGTATGGACGAAGATGCGGAGGGGATACTATTAGGCCTGTGTCGTCATTACATCCCCTTTGAGACGGCGGGCGGGCCTGTGTTCCGGTCGTGGGGCGCTCGTTATAGTGCTGAAAGCCCGTACTACAATAATGTATATATAAGCTAACAATCAGTAAAAGAACTGTCTGGTAGGGGAGTCGAACCTACGGCTGTTGAGATTCACTCCGCCCAAGAGGGCTCTTCCTTTTGGATGAATTCGAAACAGCACCGATCGAGAGTCATATCGCACCTTGACTTGCGCCATGGAACGTGTAGATTGCACGAGCACTGCCTAGTACTTTTCTCGCTTCAACTCAAATTACGGAATGGATTGTAGAGGATCTACATTGTTTTGGCTTGTTCACGAGGACAAAGACGCTCATCGGAGTTTACGGACATAACACCCCAATTTCCTCCCGACTCAGTATGTAACCTCCGACTGACCTCCCCGGGTGGCTCCTCTTCGTTTAACCTTACTACTTGCGTAATCGGCCTCGGCCTGCCATAACTTCTCTCCCGGGGTGTCTGATCCTATGCCCGCCGCGATTGTTCCAAATTTAAATGATGGCAAGGTCTTGGAGACGCTTGAAGCGGAGTGCTTGAGATCTGCTTGTGCCATGCGGCCCATAAATAAGGCTAATCAATTGTATAAGCTGGTCTCACCTCGACTTTCTCTAGGCCACCGGACTGGGGGAATCATGGAGGACAGTGACGACGCGCCTGTTTACTACGTCAACGACTTCGAAGATGATTGGTTAGACACATACAGTATCAGCACTGCGACATCGGGGTCGACTGATCATAGCATGAGCACTCTCACGTCTATGGAAGCATCTGGTGCGCCTTTCTCATTGATTTCTGCCTTCGAGACTTACTCACATCCATTTCCTTCTGCATCTAGAGTACTTTCATCAGATTCATGGCCGAGCGTTTCCCTTAGCCCAAAACGCGCCCACCCTCTTTCCTACCGACGATGACGAAGTCCAGCGCCTCGATATTATGTATGCAGTGGTGAAGCTTATTCTCAACGGAAACTACTACGGCCCAGTCAAAGCTGTATTGTCAGAGACGGCTGACCGACGGAAACGAGCGCTGGACTTCCCTACGGCAGAGGGGAACTGGTGGGCAGGTCCATTCTGTCTGGGAACGATCTGGACTGACGGGCACCCCTTTTCTGATTCACGTCTATGGGGCGCTTGCACTAAATGTAGGGTCCGCGACATGGCCGCTGAGTTCCCTCATGTCGACTTTACAAGTGTGGGCACTGTTCCCCTCGTTCCTCACGCTCAGTCTCGCAACATCTTAGGCTACGAGGTGTACGACTTCTACAATGGGATCGCGGAGGCAGATGATTCGTTTGACCTTGTACGTGCGAGGCAGGCAACACCTAAGGTATGTCTGCATGCCTGATGGATTGAGCACGCCCTCACTGCGCCTCGGAAAAGTCTTGTGATCTCCCTGCATTCATTCTGGAGATTCACAGAGTCCTTCGACCAGGCGGTCTTTTCATTTGGTGCGAGTTCGAGCACTCCACGCGGGATGCGTCGGTGGCTGATCACAACGCCGCCGAGAAGTCGCCAAACATAGTACGAGGCTGGCAGTTGATAGCGGACGCATACACTCGACAAGGGGTCGTCCAGAATACGTGGAGGGACGTCCCGCTGCTTCTGGACTCGCAAAACGAAATATGGCAGGATAAGGAGGGGACGGGCAAACGAGCGAAGGGATTCACATCTATGCGAAATGCGGTCAAAATAATTCCTATTACGCCATGGCATCCCACTCCTCATTTGCGTGATGCCGGCATAATAATGCAACAGATAACTTGCCAAACGTGGACCAGCTTTATCCCGCTGTTCATCAGCGAAGGCTTGAGCGAGTCCGAAGCAGATGAGCTTGTACTGAAGATGTGCATGGAGGCGACGGAGGTTGGGACAAAGCAACTATATGCCAACTACCATGTATTGTATGCGTTTAAACCAGTCTAGGGGCCTGAAATCGCGTGCGGTAAAGGTACGAATAATGTAAACACTGCTGTTGGGACTTGAAGATTTTTGGTGCTTCCATGATTGTTCGGATGGATTATGAGCTGTTTATTGCTGTTTTCAATTTATTTTGCCGGCTAGGGTTTTGGCACTTGGACAAAGAAAAAAAAAGTGGTTCCGCAACCAAAACACGGATTTCCCGGGCTATAGTTTGATTTGAGGTTTTAAAAACTATATTTTTGGAGTCTCCCCGTCGAGACGCAGGGCCTAGTATATATTACATAGAAAGCAGAATCTGGGCACCTCGCAGGCCATGGTGGCTGTTACAATGCCAGTCGATGGTGGCCTCGGTTGAAAACGGTTCAAATTCTATGTAATATACACCAGGCCTTGCGCCTCGACGGGGTGATTCCAAATGTATAGTTTTCATGAATAGTTATACAGGTTGAACATCACGAAGGCGACCAGGATATGAGCACATGGCCCCCCTTGTCAATAGCAGCGCCACCTGTGTAAATGCAACCGCAACTTGACCATCATCACAGAAATGAAATGACGGTTATGATATGAAAATGTTTCACCGAGTTGCAACTTGATTGTGAGTGAATGAAACAACAAGACTTGTGTTATATCTCGAGGCCAAAACACATCCAGCCGTCACATCCGAGTACTATATCACGATAAAGTCGTAATCAAAACATCAATCGTAACTACATGAGGACCTAGTTGTATGCGTATGCAGCCTCGATACCGTTCACGCAAAACACCCCCAAAGTACCGCCCTACTGCCTATGCAATCCGCCCGTTGTAGGTTCGAGATCTGCTGATGATTCGAAGGTGCACGGAGTCGCTGATCACATACGCGGAAGTATAACGCCACCGTATTTACTCCACTCTGTGTTGCTCTCCACCACCACAAGTCTCCCTTTCCTTGCAACCGTCCCAATCCCCCACACGCCAACTATGACCACCCCAGCTATCTATTAGAAACAGCACTCATTGGCCCGAGGTGCCATGGTGATTGGGCACCTGGTTACTACTCGAGACCGGGGAAACTTTGACAATGTCATGTGTTTTATTGGATGTCTTAAATCGTTATCCCGGTTGATTGTATGCAGTGTGTTTAAAATAGATTTCTGCATTTATGATTCATTATGTCTACATCGCAAGCTGCCAGAAATAAACAAATCAACATTTGATCTATTTAAGCAAATATTTATGACCGCCCGTCTGTGTAAGGCAAGCGTCGTCGAGCATTAGGCTTCGCTGCACCTACAACTCGTTTGACATAGGTCTGTATCACACACGTTCGTGCTGTAGAATGTGGCACTTAGTCTGTTGCAAGAGTAGAAACTGCGGTCGTTAGTGCGCACCTGTTAGTATTACAACCGCAGGCGCAAACTTACAAGTTAGCGTTTGTTTGACAAGACAAATAGGAAGCTCGGTAGCCTAGTTTGCATTAGCGAAGATAGTGAGAGCAAGAGGGCTTTTCTTCTTCTGTGATTTCCAGAACGGCGCCGACCGAGAGCATAGTGCCGCATACACCGCAACCAAATTGGCTTGCGCCATGGAGCTTGTAGATCGCACGAGCACTGCCCAGTATTTTTCTCGCTTCAGCTCAGAATACTTACGGAATGAATCGTAGAGGATCTGCATTGTTTTGGCTTATTCACGTGAGCGGCGGAGAGAGACGCTGATCGGAGGTTATGCCCCAATTTCTTCCCGATTTAGTGGAAACCTCCAACCGACTTTCCCAGGCGGCTCCGCTTCGTTCAGCCTTGCCACTTGCATCAAACCGGTCTCGGCCTGGTCTTGGCTTTGCTCCCATGGCGTCTTATCTTATCCCGCCTCAATTGTTCAGAATTTAAATAGTGGCAAAATCCCGAGGTCGCGGAGACGCTTGAAACCGAATGCGATCTTGAGATCTGCTTGTTCATGTGGCCTATAAGTAAAACCGGTTTGTGGTGCGAGCTTTTCTCCCCTCTGCTTTCTCTAAACCACCGGATTGGGGGAATCATGGAGGACAGTGACGACACGCCGGTTTACTACGTCAACGACTTCGAAGATGACTGGTCAGACACGCACAGTATCGGCACTGCAACATCTGGGTTTACCGATCATAGCATGAGCACTCTCACGTCTGAGGAAGCATCTGGTACACCCTTCTCCTGGATAGTTGTCTTCGAGACTTACTCACACCCATTTGCTTGTACACATAGAGTACTTTCAGCAGATCCATGGCCGGGCATTCCCCCTAGCCCAAAACGTGCCTCTGGTCTTTCCTACAGACCATATTGAAGTCCAGCGTCTCGATCTTCAACATACAGCGCTGAAGCGCGTGCTAAACGGAAACTACTATGGTCCAGTGAAAGATGTACTGTCAGAGACAGCCGACAGACGGAAACGAGCGCTAGACTTGATCACGGCCGAAGGGAACTGGTGAGAAGGCTCAGTTCTGTCTCAGGGCAACCCGGACTGAGGAGTGTTCCCTTTTTGGTTCACGTCTATGGGTCGCTTGGAATAAACGCAGGGTCCGCGAGATGGCCGCTGAGTTCCCTCATGTCGATTTTACAAGCGTGGACACTGTTCCTCTTGTCCCTCATTCTCAGTCTCGCAACATCTTAGGCTACGAGGTGTACGACCTGTACAACGGGATTGCGGAGGCAGATGATACGTTTGACCTTGTGCATGTGAAGCATGCGATGCATCAGGTATGTCTGCATGCCTGATGGGCAAAGCGCGTTCTCACTGTGTCTCGGAAAAGAATTATGATACCCCTGCATTCATTCTGGAGATTCACAGAGTCCTTCGACCAGGCGGGTTATTGATCTGGTCTGAGTTCGAGTGCTTCATACGCGATGCGTCAGCTGTTGGTCACAACGCTGCCGAGAAGTCGCCAAACATAGTACGAGGCTGGCAGCTGATAGCGGACGCATGCGCTCGACAAGAGGTCGTCTTAAATGCGTGGGGGGACGCTCCATTACTTCTGGACTCGCAAAACGAAATATGGCGTAATGAGGAAGGGACGGGCAATCGAGTGAGGGGATTCACATCTATCCAAAACGCAGTCAAAATCTTACCCCTCGCACCATGGCATCCCTCTCCACATTTGCGCGACGTTGGCATTATAATGCGACAGGTCGCTCACCAGACGTGGACCAGCTTTATCCCGCTGTTCATCAGCGAAGGCTTGAGCGGATCCGAAGCAGAAGAGCTTGTACTCAAGATGTGTACGGAGACGACGGAGTATGAAACAAGGCAGCTATATATCCGTTATCATGCGCTGTATGCGTTTAAACCAGTTTAAGGGCCTGAAATCGCACGCGGTAGAAGTACGAATAATATAAACACCGTTGTTGGGATTAGGGACAGTCACAGTGGCCAATTCTGGTCGATTCTGCGGTCGATTCTGGGCCAAAACCATAGTAAAATGCATAATCGCGTCCAGAATCGACCGTAGAATCGACCGACTGTGACTGCCCCTATTTGGAGATTCGTAGTACTGCCATGATCGCTAGGATAAATTATGAACCGTTTAGCAAGAAACATCGTGTGTTTGTTTTGTGTCTTTCGTGATGAGATTCCATAAAATAGCCAACCACAAGCTGTTCCTAATTTGCGTCTTCGCACTGATTGTACCTCCTGCTCTGAACGCCTTTTTTCTGCAGGCTATATTTGACGGATGTCTATTGATAATACAGGCATACAGGCTGAACATCACGAAGGCGACCAGGGTATGAGCACACGGCCCCCCTTGTCAGTAGCAAATCTGTTTGTGTAAATGTAGCCGCGACTTAACCACCCGGTGAGTTTCAGTCTTTCCGCCACTCCCCAAGCCATGGATGAAAACATGAGAACACGATAGTCGTCTCGTCAAAAAAGTACGCTATTGCTTCTCATTCCACGCCAACTGTGGCCATCTCAGCTATCTATTAGAAATAGCACTCATTGATTTGAGGTGCCATGATAATTGGTGAGCGCATACAGGTACCTGGTTACTGCTCGAGACCGAGCAAACTTTGACAATGTTGTGTACTTGATTAGGTGTCTTCAATTGTTTATTTAATTGTTTGTATGTAGTATGTTTATAATACATATATATGCATTTATAATGCATGATGTCTGCAGTGCAAGCAGCCAAAAATAGATAAATCGATATTCAATCCATTCAAGCACATGTTTATGACCACTCCTCGGTGTAAGGCGAGTGTTGTCGAGCACTAGGCTCCGCTACACCTATAACGCGTTCGGCATAGGTCTGTATCACACACGTCCACACCGCATAACGCAGGGTATTCGGCCTATGTTGCAACAGCAGGAATCGCCATTGTTACAGTAGTGGGCGCCTGCTGGTGGTATTAGGTACGATGGGCATACCACATTGTCGCTATGTCGGAATTTCTGTTTTGAGGAATACATGACATTAGAGAAGGCTGAGAACTTAATACTCGGCATGGGGGATTAGACGGACGGCAAGCCTCAAGCGTAGAAGTCTGAAGCCTCAAACTGTAGAGGTGTGTTTGCTATAGCATTTACAAGATTTAGGCTATAGCGATAATGTGGCTATGCTTACCATGCCTATTACAACGCTCACAAGTTGGCGTTTGTTTGACGAGACAAACAGGAAGCTTGCTAGCCTAGTTTGCATTGGGGAAGATTGTGGGAACGAGGCTGGGCAAGGCCTGTGTCCCGGTTGTGGGTCGCTCACTCTAGTGCTCAAAGCTCACGCTAAAATATATTAGCAAGCAGCAAACGAACTAGTCGGAAGAATCGAACCCATGACCGACTTAGCCTTGCCTCCGCTAGGGTTAGATTAGGATGCCGAGCTTGGAGGCTCGGTGGGGAGCCAGGACAACCGGTGTGCGTTGGGAGACCCGGCGATGCGCGAAGCGCACGCAAGGGTGGAACCGGGGCGCCGAGACGCGAGGAGGACTCGCCCCTCGCCCGGCCTAAGGGCCATGGCCCTGGCCAGAACTCCGAGTGAAGGGCGCGCCGCAAGCACCGAATACACGCTGTCTGCGTGTCGATACGGTCGCCCCCTGTGAGAGGCACGCATCCGTAGGATGCGCGCCGCGAGAGCGCACGGAGTGGCATCTGCGGGAGGAGCCCAATTTAGAATGAATAGGAGCGAGTTCTGCGGGGTGGATAATGATGTGTGCCGTGTCCCCCTGTATCAAAACTGCCCATTGGATGCCCATCGGCCCATTAAGCGGACCACTTCTGGCGAGCTCTCGGCCTAGGCTGTATGAATTAGGGATAAAGGCCCCTTGCGCGGCTGGCGGATAAGAAGTATTGGAGTCTCGCACGGCTGGCGGATAAGAGGTATAGGAGTCTCGCACGTAAGGCGGGTATAGAAGGCCGAGTAGAAAATCTCGCACACGCGGCGGGTCGAGTAGTAGGGGTCTCGCACAAACGGCGGGTCGGGGAGTAAGGTCGAGAGAGCCTAAGCTCCATTGCATCGGTTGGTTGCGGTGTGATCTACGCAGACGCCGCACTGTCGCGGATTCTCCATGGCGGTGGCTTTAGCAGAAGACAAGTGGAAATTAAAATTGAAATTAAGATTAAGATGGTGGCAGTCGGGCAGGATTGGGTAGGTACAGCGGGTAAAGAAAAAGAAAGAAAGCTCGTGCGGAGTCCTAGATGGCGGTTGTGGACGCGAGCAACAAGAGCATCGAACTGTCAACTAACAGACTCGCGTAAGCAGGGTTTAAGCGCCAGACGCTGCGACCTATCGGCTAAGTCATCGTTGTGAGTCTGCGCAGGCTACGACTCACAGCTCCCATTGAAATTCACCGAGCTCTCCGTCCAGGGGTTATTCTTCGATGAATTTCAGACCAGCGCTGACTGAGAGCATAATGCCGCACACAATGCACCCAACTTGACCTGCGCCCTGGAGTTTGTAGATCGCATGAGCACTGCCTAGTGCTTTTCTCGCTTCATTTCAGAATACGGAATGAATTGTGGAGGATTTACGTGGTTTAAGCGTATCCACGAGAACGGTGGAGACGCTCATCGGAGGTCACCTCAATCTCCCCCCGGTATAGCACAAACCCCCAACTGACTTTCCCGGGTGGCTCCTCTCCGCTCAACCTTACCGCTTGGGTAAAACCAGTCTCGACCTCGCTCCTGTGGTGTCTTATATTATACTCGCCTCAATTGGTCAGAATTCAATTCGTGGTAACATTGTGAGGTCGCGGAGATGCTCGAATCGGAATCTTA
>MU132141.1:1569926-1618311 GCA_015039395.1 Ceratobasidium sp. AG-I | reverse complement strand
CACAGCTACCGAACAGATTCTGACGCATATTTACGCCGCTTTTATTCATGTAGTTATAGCTCTTTTAAGACGAGAATAGCCTCTCTGTGAGAGGTTTTCTCCAATACTGTAGGTCGTTCCGGGGGTCTGAATTATTTACAATTGCAAAGTTTGGTAAGGCAACGAGATCGCGTGAACATTTTGCTGCAATGTGCACTACAACATTGCTACTTGGGTGTATCTTGTCGAGAGCGACATGAAGTACGCGCACATTGAAATATCCGACCCAAAGTCTGATTTTTGTGATCGCACTTCCATCGTCTTAGTAGGAGAAGTAGATGCTATGATTGACTTAGCGGCGGACCTGTCAGCCATCCGCGCAGCTAACCCGGTGCTAGACATCTCTTCTCCAACCACACCTTGCAATTCTCCCAAAGGGCTTTCGGCAATGCGTCATGACCTTAATCGGCCACACAGCAGTCCTAGTCATGCCAAGCATGGTGTTCTCTTAGCGTCAATGCAACTATGTGGGTTAAAGGGACAACAATATATTCATGTATCTGGATTCGAGCTACAGGGAACGCGATATTTGCTCGATTTACTCGATCTTGATCACGACCTTTCCGAAGTGCAAACCCCCAACCTGGTAGTCCCAAGCTTCGACCGCCTCAGTCCACTCGAAAACTCGATCAACCACTGGCTTAATCTTGTGCTCCGCCAAAAATGAGTTGAGATTCTTAGCCAGCTCTTTGCTTCCCAACATAATGCCTGACAGCTACGAACCGAGTTAGTCGGGCTAAGGTGCCTAAAATGAGTAAAGCTGACGCACCGAGACCTGTCCAAGGAGAATCATCACTGCTAAATCGTTGATTGTTTCTTTAGAACTTCCTTCTGAGACAGCTCCAATAACGTGCACGACTCCCTCTTGTTGAGTCGACTTGACAGACTGAACCAGAGTTCCTTGTCCACCTATCCATATATTAGTTAGACTGAGAATGAAGCAACGAAAACGCGGATCTGCCTGCTCACCAACTTCCAGAACCTGCTCGACCCCCAGACCTCCAGTGAGCTCCTTCGCTTTCTCCGACCATTCGGGATATTCACGATAGTTAATTACATAGTCCACCCCGAGTGCTTTGTACTTTGCCTCCTTCTCTTTGCTTGACGTAGTCGCAATCACACGAGCGCCCGCGGCTTTCGCCAGCTGCGCGCCAAACACAGAAACGCCACCACTTCCCAAGACGAGAATAGTCGAGTCCTTAGTCAGGGGATGCTTCTCGAAGAGGGCGTTCCACGCCGTGACCGCCGCACAAGGAAGTGTCGCTGCCTCTTCGTATGAGAGATGGCTAGGGATGGGAAGCAAAGCCGTCTCGGGGAAGATTCTTTGGATGCAGAGGTGAGTGTATGCGGTATACATATTGTCGAACATACTGACCTATATTGGGCAAGGCAGCCAGGTACTGGTGCGCCGAGTGCGGCATGGAAGTATTCAGGCTGACGACACCAGTAAGACGCTTGTACATGCAGGTATGTTTAAAGCACTCACTTTCAGAGGGCCACTGAGCCATCCCTCCATGCAGATAGACTGCACTCGATCACCCTTCTTCCATTCGGACACGCCGTCGCCTACAGCCACGACCTCTCCAGCACCGTCACATAAAGGTATGAGCCCTCCTCCGTCTGGACCCGTGCTGAAGGAGGTAGGGTATTGCTTGCGGCTAATCATGATATCCTAGACGAGGTAACAAGTTAGACAATATTCAGCGGATATTTTGTATTCACGCACCCTGCAACGAAGGCTGGTTAGTTTGTCTCCGGACTTAAGTGAAACTGCGACGAGCATACCTGTAGTTCAAGGAGGCAGCGTAAAGCTTGACTAACACTTCTCCCGTCTTAGGAAGAGTCACCTTCACATCCCGGAGCTCAAGGCTCTTGTGACCGTCCCAGGTGTTCTCGTCGACGGGATAGCGCCACGCTTTCGCAACAGAGGGGATTCCAGACATGCTGTACAAGAGGAGTGAATTGATGTTTCGCTGTGATTCAACCAGCTAAATATATTTGAGCATTTATATAGAAATAATGGAAGCGCCATCATAAAATGTAGCTGAATAATTGAACCATGTTTGTAACAGCCTTGCCAGATCGAACACTAAATGGATCACCGAGACCGATCAATCGAAGCCATTACAATTGCGAAGATCCAGTGTATACTTTGGCGAGGAGAGTGGAAGAAACGTCGGCTTGCTTTCAGACAAGGCTTCCCTGCATTGAATGCTAGCTTATAAGACATCCTTTATGAATCTTGAGTTTGCCTCACTAGGTTTCTTAATCAAAGAGGAAGAACTACTAAATGTATGCGTACTTTTCTGGAACTTTCAGGCAAGCAGCCCCGAGATTGTAGAACCCTCACGATCGCCCGTATGCTCCTTTTTTCGTCACAACGTCACAAAGACATATCACTGCGTAGTGTCCAATATGGAATTTCCAGGCCTGGAAATATCTCATTAATGAGTCGTAGCCCAACGGAGATGCCGGGGGCTAGGCTATGTCAGCCTTCTACTGTTCTCAATAGCTCACGCACTTTCACTTGAGCGTAAGCTCCTTGGACCAATTGCAGATATATCAACAAATTATCTTGTCAATAAAGGAGCAAGGGAGAGAGCTAGGAAAAAAAAAAACAATACATAATGACGGTAGTTTGTATGCGCTGAGCCATTGCTTCGACTTATCCTCCAAGACGCTAGGGTCAGCTACACTGAGATTTCGTCGGTGTCCGAAACTTCTTCTCCGTTCTTTCAGATTGAACAAGCAATTGTCGGACCCACCACTTTTCGCTCGTAACCTACCTCGGTGATGGAGCCTCTCGTAAATACGCCAACGACCGATGACTAACACCCGAGTCCTCTCATTCACTATTCCCCTTTAGCAGCAGCATACATTGGAGCTTCTTTTTTCGGGACCGAATGAGCTCCAAAAAATGAGGCCGGTCTCACTCTTCTTTTGTTTTCTCTTTTAAACTAAGCCTATAGTATCCCCACACCAGTCTGTTTTTGGCAGAAAACAAATCGCTCAACTGTTCTTTCTGGGCAAGGATGTATGCGCCTCAGAATTGTTTTAGTTGTCTTTTAGGATCAGCACACGTCCTTTTCAGTGATATAATCTGCTCACTCAGAAAATACGTTGCGATAGAGTGCTACAATACTGGTATTTCGTTCACTTTGTAACCCACTTCTGCCCAACCGGGACGCTCACTTCCCACGACAGCTCAAGCTCAATCTCTTCCCCGGCCTTCATATCGCAGCTCCACTCCACAGTCCCTTCTCCGCCTACATCCAAAGGCGCCCACCTCGCCTTGACCCTCTTCTGCGCTCGAGTCCACTCTCGTTCCTTGATGCTTGCCTCTTCGGGAACTTCACTTACAGGTAGCACTGCAGGACCTAGACCAGCCGGCGCAAGCACATTGACCTTCACAACCTCGTCTGTGCTGATTGGTACGTGGTCGATCACTCGCAGCGCAGGCACAGAGGTCGAGCGAGAGTTACGAATGGTGATGCGCTGAGAGTAGGTCGTGATGTTTTGCTTTGTTGCTTTGTTGCGGAACGTGAAGACGGAGGGTTGGGTAGAAGAGTTGAGGGTGCGCATGGCTGGATAGGTGACGCGCAGGGCAGCGTCTGCACCCAGAGAAATCTCGAACGAGTCGTTCGGCATTACGTGCTGCAAAGAGGAGTGTGAGAGAGTCTGAGATAGACCCAGGTAGTTTGTGTGCAGGATGAAACAATACCTCGATCGTAGTTTTAGAAACAAATGTGTTATTGAGGAAGACACTCGCAGCTCCAGGTAAGAGAGTAAATTCGCTTGTGTTTAAGACATTGCACTGAATCGTGGGTCAATAAACCACTCTAATCTGGCGTGCGCTGCTCTTACCTTGAGAAACACACACTCTAGTCGCCTAGGTATACACACCCATTCTATGTTTGTCTGCAAATTCAGAACTTGAATAACGACCTTATGGCTGTCTTCGTCGCTCGGAATGCTACTGCGGCCGGGAATCCTGAATGTCGCACTCAACGTGTTCGAGGAGACGTTTTCTACATTGCGCCAACGTATAGGCGAAGGACTCCTGGGTCGCGCCTGAACTGGTGCAGAGTATTCGTCCGCCTTTACGGTTATTATACGAGTAGGTGAACGTGAGCGCCGGCGGAAGTAATCAGGAGAACGAGACCGGGACCGAGATAGCTGACGCCGACTCCGACTCCTGACGACTTCGACAAGTCTTGGCGGCGAATGGCTACGACTGCGACTACGACGGCTCCTAGGGGGAGACCACGAAGAACGGTGACGCGGCTGCGGGCAACCAATGCGCCAGGGCGACAGCGACGGCATACTCGAGCTCTGCTGAGGAGAAGCGGTGGAGAGCGTAAGTGGAACCTCAGGCCAGTTCTCTCCAGTGGTCTGTGTGATGGAAGCACGATAGTGTATGCCAATCGAAGAAGGTGTGCTAGCCTGACCGATTGTGGCGCGTACGTCGTAGAGTGGGGTCCAGCTCGCGTGCGAAACAACTGCGTTAGAGTCAATCAAGTGCTAGCACCTAGAACCTTGATACGTAAAAGCTGAACGTACCATATGTCAACAACAGCTCTGCCTTCCCATCGTCTTTAGCCAAGACAGTCACAGTAATCTTCGTGTTGCGTTTCGCATCGTATGCGTCTCCGGATGCTGCAACCTGTGCTTTATAGTCCTTGTCCACCTGGGCAATCTTGATGTCAAGCTCTTGGAGACGTTTCGCGACCTCAACCTGACGAGGACCAAACATGTCAAGGAATTGCGCAACTTCTGCTGAGTCAACACTCTGGCTGTTGAGTGTGGACCCATAGGAGTTCAGAAACTGGAATTGGGCTTTCACGATGTCGCGCTCCTTTTTAAGGGAAAATAGTTCACGATGGAGAAGGGTGGTAGCATCGTCATCTGACGGGTCCGGGATGGAAACGATTTCTGACGACTTTTGCCTGCGGTAAACTACGTCGAATATAACTGCCGTCCCCGTGCCTTCGACTCGGATCGAGTCCTCGTTTATGCACGACGGAAGTCGCTCGATATCCACATGGTTTTGTCCTTGCTGTCATCAAATAAGCGCGATTTCTATTAATACGTATTTGACAACTTACCCGAAGATTGAGCTTTACACGTCGTTTTATTTCGGCGCGGTTAGCTTGAAATACAGTCACCGAGCGAATCTCGCTGTCTTGCTCAGCGGCATTGACTGTGATTCGATTTGAGTTACTTGGTTCAACCATAGTGGGATGGCTGGAAGTGCTCTGGGATACCTCGCTCCGTCTTGACATCGTGGTTATGTATGACCTAAACTAGTCGCTGCCTCGTGGGTTTTATCTCGAAAAACAAAGGCGCCCATGCTGTGGCCGAAACGAAAATCATCCAGCGGCGTAGTGGCGATGCCCGACTCTGTGCTCAAGTCATCACGTGACGATAGATAGAATTTCTGTCGCGTTAAAGATATGCCATCAACGAAGTGCTGCTTATTCTCTAATTTCCTAAGACTGCTAGGCCGGTCATCCCCTGGATATGATCGGCGCCTCTCCTTTGTCCGCCAGCCTCACCACTTTCCATCTGAACTTGGCTCAAGGAACGCCTGCTCTGATTCTAGACGGGATGCTCGCGAACGTGACTAGCGCACAGGAGCCAACCACAAGCTCAACCATATCCACGACACACGAGAGCCGTGTATGGCTGGATATAGGTCATAGCATCTTCACATTCGGTATCCAGCCATTAGGTTCGTCGACACATCTGCAACGCATACATCTAGCTCCCTCCGCCCACACGGCTTGCGAAAAAGCTGGCATTGCAAAAGAGATTCGGAACAGTCCCTAAAGGCACTGGGTCTATCGAACGTTAGACCTTCCATAACGCCCTCCCGCAAGGCACAGCTACCAATCCACAAGTCATCATACGGGGATATACGTAAGTGGTACAGGCCTAGACCTCCCATGAGTGCAGTCAGCCACCACATCCCTAGGAGAGCCTATTGTACGGTGCTACATTCGACGGCACGAATTGTCTTGATCCGGCTTTCATTTCAAGTCTCCCGTCAGACTCTGTCCCCCAATCTGTTTTCAGACCCATTTGTGGCCCCTAGCTGGTCGAGTCTCTTATTGTTGCCCATCTCGATCATAAGCCTCGTGCAAGGCCACAGGGAGTCAGACAGACAAATTGGCAGTGGTAGAATATAAGTCAGCGGAGAAACCTCCCGTATGAGCTCACGGTACGTGAATCGCAAGCTGGAATGGACAAAAGCGTGGCGAGTAAGTGGCAAGTAAGTGGCGAGTTGAACCATGTGATCCTTGTGCTCCGAAGGGACTCTCGATGATGAGACCCGCGATGCACCTCCGGCAAATCAAAAACAAAATTGCTCGAATGAATACCGGTTTCGCCACCGATCCAACGCTCATCCAGTGTACTTTTCGAGTATGTTAAATTACTACAATAAATGCGCACATCTGTGGACTATTCTCCGAATCCACGGCACCAATTATCTTGCTTGCTTACAAGCAAAAAGCGACCCCTAACTCTACAAATGGTCCCTCAAGCTGCGGGCAAGGAATGGGGGCAAACCTTCACCCAAGCCTTTAGTCCTTCCCACAGATGCCACCACCGTTTTCCCGCCCCGACTGCGCCGTGCGTGTGCCTGAAAGCAGTCAAGCTCAGTCGTGCATATACGCCTCCATGCTGTCGTTTAGCCGGGTGCCGATCTCAGCGGTCACCTGGTCAAGGTTGTCGAGGGCGGTGATGAGCGCTTCTAACGAATCCTCCTCGTCTGTTGGACATGTTGCGAGCAGAAGGAGTGCGAGTTAGGGGGCTGAAACATCGACAATGAGACTCGGAGCACGTACCGTACATTTGAATGCGGATATGTATTTTGTTCTCCGAGGGATGCGGTACACTTCGGTGGTCAATTATTGCACGTAGCCACATAGACAATAAGTGTGGAGTGTGGGTGGTCGGGTGATCATGTAGGACAAATGCAAGTTGTCGTCAGTATGCCGCCAAAGTCATCGCCGGTGAAGGATGAAAGGCAAAGAGTGAAATGAGTGGGCTTTGCCGGAGCTTGTCCGTGGCGTCGATGTCGTTGTATATGGTAAAGTAACATAGCGGGGGCAAAGTAAAGCTCCGCTAGAGTCACTACACCACACAAAGACATTGCAAAGTGAGAGACCATTTAGCCAGGCGAGATGCCCGGCATAGAGTCAAGTAGGCGGACACAAAATCGATCCTAGAGTGGCTAGGCGCGGCGCAGTAATGACCGGCAAAGCGCCACCTCCAGGCAGCCGCAAGCCGCAAAACGTTGCATGACCCCGAGACTAGACTATAAGGACGGCAGATCCCCCCATTCGGCAGAGCGGCCACGGTAGCGCCGACGGCGACAATAGAGCGCGGGCATCGGCACACGTTGCACAGCGAGGATTGGTGTCGAACAGTCATATTAAAGCCGCAAATGCCGACTTGGAGTGGAGAGAGCCACGGAGGTAGAAGAGCTCCGGGCAAGCGAGAGCGCAAGCGCGTGATGACCCAGCACTGCGTTGTCGCCGTAGAACGTGTTGCGGTGCGCCTTTGTGGCCAAATAAGGAAGGTATGCGAGACCTTGGGTCCCAGCCGAGTGGAGTGATGCGTGCCGTGGGGTATTTCGGTCATTGTTGTTGCATATGGTCATGACGCAGCGGAAGGAACCAGAGGCGTCCGATGCCGATGGTGCGATGGTGGAGGAGGAAAGGAGAAAGCCGAACGAACAAAAATTTCGCGCTTACCTGTATCCACAAAATTCAACTTTGGGGCTTTCGTCAATACGATTAGAGCTGTACTCGGGAGGCCACTGGTGAAGCAAGACTCACTTCTTCATCAACATCCATCGCAGCGTGTTGCCGATGGTGTGCGTCTCGTTAATAATACAATAGGTTGCTGCAGACTTGGTCCAGCCTTTCAACTGGAGGACATCAGAATCACCAAACGATCGAGCGAGCAACAACAGCTTACCAGTGTTATCTTCGCCGTTCCTTCTGCTATACCAGTAACCTCAGCCATGTTGTGGTAGAATAATTGTCAGGACAAACAGAAAGTGAAAAGCAGACCCAAATAAACGGCCGCAGGATGAGGTTCGGAAGCGCCGGAAAGGGTCGGAATGGGGCTCGGATGCAAACGACCGACAATCATTGACAATAGTCTATTTGGCGCAGTAGACCACAACACCGGCCCACAGAGATCTCGCTGTCCGCACCTCGCATTATTTGCCGCACTCATTCATCTCACTACGACAAAAGCGGCCATGTGCCTATACCTCGGGTGCTTGTGGCTCTGGAAACCACGCCTAGCTTCTGTACTCTAATCCCCCATCTGTCGGCCTCTCACTCCTAGCCATTTACCCATTCTCCGCATCTTACATTTGCGACGGGCGAGCCTATAAGTTGCCCCTGCCGCACGAGCATCAACACCCCTCACGCCCCCTCTTCGGACACGCGTCGGCCTCACTTCTTCATCAACAGCTCTGCTAGTTTCATATTCGGCCAACTTTCGATTGTCTCATAAACATTGTGCTCGCTCCAGATACTTAATAGCGTCTGGTCCTACCTCTGCCTCACATCGGCCCTCATGAACTCTCAGACCCCTATTCAGATCACCTCGCTCCCGTTCTTCGACGCCTCAGCCAAGCGGGTCAAACTCCCCCAACCTACAAGCACTCGTCGCGCTCTATACACTCCTCCTACTCCTGTAAGCATCTCTATATATGCGTCCAACATCAAAACTAACATCATATATCAGGAAAACACTTTCCCTCAGCGCCGGCCTTTGAGGACTCGTACCGCCCAGCGTGCCCCTTCCCACTTCCGCACTACTTCTTGGGACACATCGTCGAGTTCAGAGACAGAGCTCCTACCGAGTCCCCCTTTGCAAGCAGGCAGAACTTCCACGCGATACAGACAGTGCCTTACACCAGAAATGTCGCGCTCCCCGTCTCCGAACGGCCACTCCACTCCACAGCCTGCCAGCATCAACATGCCTAGCCTCGCCCTTCGCTCTCCCCCTTTGACACCACCCACCATCCAAGCCACCCTCCCTCCTTCAACACCGATGAGTCACTACCGCCTTCGTCTGGAGCCTCTCTCCCCCGGCGAAGCTCCCCAGGCCGTCGTCGTCTTCCCAGACGCAGCGACCCCTACCCGCGCGCTGTTGCTCCTCGGTCCAGCTATTGCTCGACACATGCGCGAGCGTGGCGGAAAGGCTACCCGAATGCACCCCTACCGCATTGTGTTCCGCCCTGCTGCGTGAACGTGTGTCGACCACGCCTATCACGAATCTCCAACGACACCTATACAAGTACTTTAAGGACGGAGGCATGGGTGTTTTGCCTTCTTAATGGACCCCTAACAAAAGGATCTATTTACGCGATTTACGATCGATTGTACTCCCACACGTGGCGCTAGTCTAATAGTCTAGTTGCTGCAACACCCCCATTCGCTTTCTGCTGTAACGATAACTTATGTATTTTATTCAGATAGCGACTGAGCTTGTGGTACCGTTTGTAACTTCTTGTATTATTATTAGTGTAATATCTACATATGTTCGTAACACCTCAACTGTCCCTGAGAGCTTGGCGTCGTTGAGCCTAAAAATACTGTCGCCGCCATGCGACCGGAAACCGCGCCGGGGCTCCCGAGCTCGGTCTTCGTCGAATCCTGAGGCATGCGTGACCTGGTACAGCAATATACACCAGGCATAGCCCTGCCTTGTTCAAGTGAGGCAACTTCGAGCCTTTTTGATAGGTTGTGAGAGCAAGTTATTTGAAGCAAAGCTGTTGAAATACTGACAGCAACGAAACGTTATTCACGACCCATGACCGGCGGACCGCCCGGGCCGGACGTATTGAGCCGTTGGGTGCAGCGGAAAGACGTTTTCTCCCGCCGATCCGCGATGGATAGAACCGACGCAGATTTACTTATATATATACTGGGCGGTGAGCGCTGGTCTGCACTCGTCTACCGCCTCTTGAGCTGCTGAGCCCCCCGTCGTTGTCTAACCCCCTACTCCACCATGTCGACGATCACCAAGTATCAGATTCACGGTAGGTCTATGCGCCCCTGGAGCACGGGAGCAAAAACTAAGCTTGCCTTGTCCCAGACGTCCGTTTCCCTACTAGCTTGACGGGCGATGGCACAGATGCCATGAACAAGGAGTGCGACTACTCTTCAGGTAGGCTCCACACCGCCTAGTCCAGATTCATCACGTCTAAGCATATATCGTATAGCGTATATCGAGATCCACACTTCCGACGGCCTCGTTGGCCAGGGAATGACCTTCACCATTGGGCGTGGCAATGATATCGTGCGTTCTGAGCCAAACTGCCTCGATGCACTGAGATTAACCTCCTGTTTAGGTCTGCACTGCGATCTCCGCTGTCGCTGATCGTCTGGTCGGCAAGAAAACCGAGGAGCTTTTCTCTAACATGGGCGCGACCTGGGATTACCTCCTCGCTGACCCCCAGCTGCGATGGTGAGTAGAACTCTTAGATCGTAAATGATATCTGGTCCTAATATATGATTGGTTCCCAGGATTGGCCCCGAGAAGGGTGTCATTCACATCGCCTCTGGCGCTGTAAACAACGCTGTCTGGGACTTGTATGCCAAGTCTAGGAAAAAGCCTCTCTGGAAGCTCATCGTGGACATGTCCCCCGTGAGACTATTCATTAAATTGTTATTTATTATTCCATTCAACTCACAAACTTTATATTTTCTTTAATTTCAGGAGGAGCTCGTTGCATCTACCGCGTTCCGCTACATTTCTGATGCGATCACCAAAGAGGAGGCCGTCGCGATGCTCAAGTCCCGCGAGTCGACCAAGGCTGAGCGTGAAGCCAAGGTCCGAGAGGTTGGATACCCTGCCTATGTCACTTCTGCAGGTTGGTTGGGATATGATGACGAAAAGGTCGCTCGTTTGACCAAGGAGGCCGTCTCTGCGGGCTTCAACCACTTCAAAGTAAGCACATTCATGGTTTCCCACGGCCTAATATTTATCAATAATTTCATGTTTTCAGATGAAGGTCGGCTCCGACATTAACGACGATCTCCGCCGTGGCCGCATCATTCGCTCTATCATCGATGACCCCCAATACCTTCCCAAAGACCACGTCGCTCCCACTCCTGAATCCATCAAGGGAAAGAACGCAGGCCCAACCGGCGCAGTCTTCATGATCGACGCCAACCAAGTCTGGGACGTCCCCCAGGCGATCGAATACGTCAAGGGACTCGAGTCCGTCAAGCCATGGTTCATCGAGGAGCCCACTGCTCCCGATGACATCCTCGGCCACGCCGCGATCCGCAAGGCACTCAAGCCCTACGGAATCGGCGTCGCGACTGGCGAGCATGCGCATAACCGAATGGTGTTCAAGCAGCTCCTCCAGGCTGAGGCTATCGACGTTGCGCAGATCGATTCGTGTCGGTTGGCGGGTGTGAGCGAGGTTTTGGCTGTGTTGTTGATGGCATCCAAGTTTGGTATTCCTGTGTGCCCGCATGCGGGTGGTGTTGGGCTGTGCGAGTATGTTATCCACTTGAGGTACGTTTCTTCGTCTAGATTGAATAGGAAGAAACTAATTGGTTTGGGATGTTAGCTTGATTGACTACATTGCTGTTTCTGGCACGATGGAGCGCAATGTGCTCGAGTTCGTTGACCACTTGCATGAGCACTTTATCTACCCCTGCTCGATCAACAAAAATGGACGGTACAACGTTCCCTCCAACGCCGAGGAAGGTTACAGGTGAGCCCCCTCTCGCTCATAACTTGAGCCGTAAACTAAATCTATTATTCTCAGCATCCAAATGCACGACAAGAGCATCGAGGAATACAGCTGGCCGAACGGCTCTTACTGGGTCGCGAACCCCAAGACCAACGCCGCGTACTGATCTGCGTCGCTGTATCATACCTTTACCTCTTCCCGCTAGCTATCATGCGCACGTCTGGGTGGATTGTCATTAACTGTACTTATCATAATGTTAGGAATATGAAATCGTTTAAACAGTCTTCTTTCGGGCAGTGTATTGAGTCTGGCCGCAAGTCGCTGCGCAGGAGTAAACGAGGTCATTGTTGATGTAAGGATCAGCGCTGACAAGTGATCCGTTGATATCGCAAAGCACCACGCGGAGGCGTCAAGGTCTGAATGGAATCACATCATTACTCTAAAAACTGACGTTTGGGCTGTTGTTCTCCTCTCTCCACACCAGCACGCGTATCAAAGTCTAACACGATGTCGTGGCGAAGGTCGTGATAAGTCGTCGAACAAAAAAAAATCGTTCTCCATTATTATACGGACCTCCTATCGGGGCCGGAACTCGAAAGTCCATTTCTCTTGTGACGCGGGTATGCTTTCTTCTCCCCATTTAAAACTCCACCGCTTTCCGTATGGCCAAGGTCGGTGAGCTGTATTGTCATTGACATCACTAAATATAAATCGTCCCACAATTTAAAAGCACGTACTAGCAACCAGAGCAAATCCTTCTCCCGAAAACGTCGCTGGCGATGCAAGCGGTACGCTTTTGTGGTGGATGAGAGTGAGAAGTATGAGTTTCTGCGAATGTATGCGCGTCAATTTCCCCACTCAAATAACTTGTAAAATAAGGTTGCAGCCTAGCCTCGTACAGTTAAATTAGGTTGGGCCAGATGATAAGCTGCCAGCGTTTCGAATGATACTGGTTTTCTACGAAGTAAATTCAGCTTTGGCGTGGCTACAGCCCGTCGATGACTTACGTCTCTGACTGGACTGTAACTTGCACAATAGTAGGTGCATCATGTTCGGACGGACCAGGAACGAACAAAAGTTGCGTATTGTTGAGCTGGAGGTCTTCCATCTCCACCTCGCGGTGATGTGGTGGGGGAAACAAAAAGCCAAACCCAACGCGGAATCCAGGTGTCAAAGGTGGCGGAGCACGTGATGATCCGCGCGAGCAAAACAGGAAACAATAATTATAAGCAGGCTGTGGTTGGCAGTATTACATGTCCTCGACCGAGTACTCGTGTGCTTCTGCGCCACGCCGTCTACGATCGTTTTGTCGTTGGAAGAACTTCTTCTCGAAGCCGTTTCCTCTGTCTGTGGTTGAATGTCAGTTTGTTGCGTATTATTCAGGGGAACTGTGAGTGACGCACCAACACCGTCCCATCGGTAGCCTGGTTTGATGCCATAGCGGTTCGGAGGGGGAGGGGGACCCTTGTATTCAGGCTTTTTAGGGCCTTTGGATTTCTTGCCCTAAAAGAGGTTCAATAAACTATGCAGTAATGAAGGTTGCGGACCGAGCTCACCGACAAGAATGCAGCTGCAGGGTCGTTCCATCTGTCTTGGGCTTTCTGGTCCTCGTTTAGGTCGGCATCATCCGCGTATCTAAACTCATGTTAGATGCGGGAAGCAACACGAGGGCAGGAGAATACACGTACCTTGCCATTCCCCTCGTCTTCTCCTTTTCTAACTCGAGTCTCATCCTCTCTTGCTCCTCACGCTGCACCACTCCCTTCCCCCATTCCATCTTCTGTGCCTCTAGTTCCTCCTGTTCCCGCTTCTTCCTCGCTGCCTCCGCACGTTCTGCCTTGGTATCAATCTTTCGACCAGACGAGTCACGATACACTGTTTCCTGCGCGGCGGCAGCTGCTGCTTCCTCCTGCTCCTGCTTGGTGGGCGCCTTTTTCTTCGGCATGGTCTTCCTCAGCTGCTCCGCTGTCATCAAACCAGCTCGGAATGTTGGTTGCTCCTCCGTCTCGACAACCAGTGGCTCCTCGTCCTTTGGTGGCTGGTCCTCCGACACACCATCGCCAGCCTGTATTACCTCCCAATTAGACTTCATCTTCTTCTTGAATGAGCGGTCCGAAGCCATCTGAGCCTCCTTGATCTCTTCGTCGTCCGATTCCTTGGCCTCGCGACCCCATCCACCGTCCTCGTCACGTATGAAAGTGGACGAGGAAGCCGATGCGTCCGTAGCTACTTTTCGCTTCTTTTTCTTTGGTTTGTCTCCAGAGTGGGCAAGTATAGCGTCGGCTTTGGGGCCGGACATGTATTTGGACGCGAGATAGGCTTTCATAGAGGAAGACATGGCGTCTGGGTATATGGGATGTTGTGGTAAGGTGAGTGCTGTACAGCCACAAGACAACCTCGCTTGAGGATCACGTGGCTCTGGGTGTACCTGCCATCTTCAAGATGCTTTCTTGTCGTCGTTTGCGATTGGGAGCTCCAAGGACTTTCAGGACTTACTCTAGTCGCCCAGCCACTCTCAAATTACCACCTACTGTTCGCCAACTTCTAGCATCGCCTCCTAGTTCAGATTCGAGCATAACAGTGACCGGCTTCGTCAAGTCCGTTCGCAAACAGAAGCATGTCGCGTTTGCGAATATTTCCGATGGGAGCTCTCCTCATTCCCTTCAAGCGGTTCTGGAAAGTGATAAACTAAACTCAGATTTGATTCACAAGTGAGTGTGCGTACCTTATCCATACCACCAAATTAGCAAGTATAATTGACTCAAAACAGCGTGAGCTTGGGTGCAAATGTGAAGTTATTGGGCAAGTTAGTAAAGAGCGCAGGCGCAGGACAGGACTATGATTTTCGGGTAGAAGATCTTGAGGTTTTGGGAACTTGTGACCCGGCGGTGAGTCAAAACAGACAAAATAATTTGGCAATCACTGATGAGTAGCATGATAAGGTCTATCCACTCCAAAAAAAGACGCATACGCACGAACATCTTCGAGCCCACACCCACTTGCGGGCCAGAACCGACGAAACTGCGGCAGTTTTAAGGACTAGGGCGTTGCTAACTCGCTCGCTTTGTGAGTACTTTGACGTGCGTCTGAAACTCTTGGCTTTTCTTCGGTCTGAACTGAACTCTTGTAAAGTCAGAACAATTCATTCAAGTACAAACTCCAATTATCACAAGCAACGATACCGAGGGGGCCGGGGAAACCTTCCGTGTTGCACCTGCGCTAGATTCCCAAACGATGCCAGACGAGGACGGCACTGAATCGACCAAAGCTGAATTCTTCGGTATACCTGCCCACTTGTCTGTCTCTTCTCAGCTGCACCTAGAAGCTCTTTCCGCCGCGATGTCTCGTGTTTACACGCTTGCACCCGCATTCCGCGCCGAGCGCTCACAGACAAACCGACATCTGGCAGAGTTTTGGATGCTCGAGGCGGAGCTACAAATGACTTCTCCTTCGCTGGACTCACTACTCGATGTAGTTGAGGCATCAACAAAGCACGCCCTAGAGACCTACAGCAAAGGCGAAGACGCCAAGTTACGTTTTCCGGACACCAAAATTGCCCAGGACGCATTGAAGAGAGTTTGGAGACGCATAACTTATACTCAGGCGCTCGAAGAACTCAATAAGGCACATGATGAGGGAGCTTTCGCCAAGTCAAGTGGGAAGGGCAAAGGCAAAGATATCGTTCCGAGGCCAGAATGGGGTCAGGGCATACGCAGCGAGCACGAGCGCTATTTGGCGCAGGAGGCGCCTGTGTTTGTTACAGACTATCCCGCCGAGATCAAGCCATTTTATATGCGGGCCAACGAAGGAGATGCCTCCCGTCCCACTGTTGCGTGCTTCGACTTACTCGTTCCCGGAATTGGCGAGCTAGCAGGCGGTTCCGTGCGCGAGGAGCGCATTGAGCGATTGGATGCTGCTTTGGAAAAGGCGGGACTGAACCTGGACGAATTTGCGTGGTATAGGGATTTGAGGATATACGGTGGTGGCCCGCACGCCGGGTTTGGTTTGGGATTCGAGAGGCTAGTGTGTTTCGTAACTGGATTAGAGAACGTACGAGAATGCGTCGCGTTCCCGAGGACTTTTGGCCGGATGGGCGTGTAACATAGAGAATACAACCTTGTGAATGTGAATAACATTGCCACTTCGCCCGTAAATTGTGAACAAGACGCCTGCTTCCTACACTCTACCGTCCACGTCCACGACCTCCTCCCCCTCCCCTAGGTCCACCACGTCCACCACCGCCGCCACCACGCCCACGGTCGACACCACGTGCGCCTCGTCCTCTTCCACGCGAATCGTCCTTCTTTTTGCCTTTGGGTTTCGGGGCATCGTCGACGAGAAGCGCGTCCAGGTTGAGCGCGTCGGGAAGAACAAAGTACCTTATATTGTTACCACGGATGGAGAGGGTGTCAAGTGCTGTCGGCTCGCGATTGCGCGACGTAAGCTTGACGTTTTTAAGATGGGTATTCATTTGCACATCGACACCTGGGTAGAGGGATTTGGTTTAGTGTGGCTCAAAGTCAAAAACAGCTAGGTATAGCTTTGAAAGGGCTTCGAAGCTTACCTGTCAGAGTGCCATGTACAACTGAACCATTTTTGAGCTCGACGGTCACCGTCTCGTTGTTCAACTTCATCAAAAATCTTTAAACGCCAATTAGTCAATACAATTCCGACAGGTTTGTATGCCAATAAGGTATGAGTCTTACCTTACGAGCTTCATTTTGACGAATCAAGTTGAACAGGCGATCAAGATGAAGGAGTTGGCTCTGGCTCTAGCAATAGGTGCAAGAGGCTTAGGTGTCGAGGTAGAAGAAGGAAATGAGGAGGCGACCACGAGGATATTAGGTCATACGTACCGGCACGTGATACATTTGTGCACTTGTTTTCCTCCACCACCAAGCCTCCCATATCCATGGCCCCTACTGAACCTGAACCTGATGCCTACGAGATACTGGGGCTGACGATCGAGTCGACTGAGAAAGATATTAGATCGGCATACCGAAAACTATCCCTCAAAGTCCATCCTGATCGAGTGCGTAGTATCAATCACACTGCCGGTGGACAATCAGTCTAACTCTCTTTCCTTGCAGCACCCCAATAACCCAGAAGCTGCGACCAAATTCCACGAGCTTAACCAGGCGTACGAGTTACTCCTTGATAGTACCAAACGTGCTACATTAGATGCGAGCCGACAAATCAAACTCGCGCGGAAGGAGCGGTTTGCAGCATATGACAACAAACGTCGAGGGCTTCAGGAAGAACTCGAGGAGCGAGAACGAGCTTTCAAAAAAGCTCGCGTGGACAAAGCGAAAGCTGAGCAGGCACAACAAGAAGATATCGAGAGGTTAGGCGAGGAGGGTCGGAGGAGACGAAAGGAAAAGGAGGATGAGATGCTTAGGAGAGCGGAGGAGGAAACGAGTAAGGCCACGACTCAAGCTGCACCCTCCGCCACTACGAATCCGTTCGGTCAACCAGCCATTGGTCCGCATGACACAACCGTGCGATTGAAGTACAAACTTGCAACCTACCCCAGCCTCACAACCGCTTCCGCACTTGCGTCTCAACTCGCAGTCTTTGGACCTGTTGATACGGGCGCAATTGTCCTCTCTATGAAGCCGAATAAAAAGCAGCCCGAAAAGCCACCAAAGTTCGCCACTGCGCTTGTCCCATTCGAAAAGGCTGGTGATGCATATGCATGTTTTTGTTCTGCAGGCAAGGCGGAACGTGGGCTGGAAGGTGTGGAGATTACTTGGGTAGCCGGGCAAGAACCCGAAATCATTCGCTGGGTGAGGATGCAAGGTCATACCAGTACTCCAACTGCTGCGCCTGAAACGACTGGTGTGCCGTTTTCCTCGTTTCCAACAAGCTTTGTGAGTGATTGTCTCCGTGCGGGTGACACAATTCAACTTACTCTCACCTGTCGATACCAGCCGTCCGATGCCCCATCAACAAGCGCAACTACTACGCCTGCATTGGACTTTGAGTCTATTACACTGATGCGAATGCGTCAACTGGAGCGAGAACGACTCGAACGAGAGATTTTGGAGCAGGAGGCGGCCGGAGAATAAACAGCTCTGATGCTCAACCAATAGCTCCCCATGGCGTGCGCCTTATTATGTCGCTTATGGTTTGACTGACACATTTATCTACCCAGTATCCGTGACTTCACGCTTGGCCCCCGCTGGATTGATTTCTCGACTCATACACCTTTGTACACCAATTCAGATATTGTGAGTGAGGCTCGATCCTCACCGAATCTTAATATAATAGATTATTGGACTTACTCTTAGACAGGCTGGCAGTTGTTGCTGAGATTTCTTTTACTGTCATTTCCATAACTTATCACATATAGATGTGTGGGCGTCGTGCTGAAACATCATTTCGAGTACCCAGGCCCCGCCATCACTGGCTTCGCAAACCTAGCACCTCAGGAGAAGCGAAACCCCTTCATATATTGATTCCTGACATACGGTAACGTCCTTCTTTAATATCGTTCTTCCCATCTTTTTTATCCTCGCCTCCTCCGTCAAATGTGGACTGGCTCTTCTCCAGCGCCACCCCCCAACTTCCATTGGGATTGATACATGCTACTATGTGTTTACCATTGCATATGGACACCTACATTTCACTGCGATTTCGGAAACTGTTATTTTGTTTTATTCCCAGTGCCAAACAACTCGATCTGCACAAGGCCCTTGAGCTACGCCAACCATCCCTTAGATGCCCGCCGCTCAACCCATTCCCCAATAATCTTCTCGACTTCTCCCGGCTTCTCTAACTGCACCCAATGCCCGCAAATTCCCTCCAACTTCACCACTTCAATCGCCTTGAAATTCTTCTCAGAATCCGCGAACATCGAAAGCGGCAGAGCTGGATCGGCGATAGGAATGATTAGCAGTTTGGGCATTTCGGGGCGGTACTCCTGAGGAAGATCCCCTTCAAGCTCGAAGTTAATTCGGTTGGTTCTGTAGTAGTTGAGCATGGCACTACAGATTTTGAAAAGGCCGTCGGTGAGCGCAAAAAGACATGGTGCTAAAGGTAAGACTGACGCAAAACCCAGGCCGCCCCTGATTTCAGTGATCATAGTGTCGAATTCCTGCCATGTGTATATGATTATTAGATCGGTGTAAAATACACAAACGAATACTCGCCTCTTTAGAAAGGATCGCAGAGGTGAGAGATTTGGTGTCATCCTTAAGAAACGCTTCAAACACCCCGGCTTTCTCGAAAGGAGGTGCCTCTCCAGACGCGTACTGTTCAGGAGTCACATATACTGAGTGGATAAACTTCTCGAGCTATTCAAGTGCATCAATTTGTTTTCAACTTAGTGGAGGTAGAGAAAGGGGAGTTACGTACGTTTGCATCAATGAGTGTTGCTGAGTCTTCCGCGGCAAAAAAGAGCTGGTACTGAAAGTTTGGAAGCATAGCCACGAGCTCTTCCAGCGAGATATATTGTTGAGGAGGGACCGAAAAAGGAACGCAGAGGCTGCAAGAAAAGTTGATCGCTACGCACGTAGCATGTAGCTAAGTGTACTTGCTTTATAACCCCCTTTACGAGATTTGGCTTGAATTGGGACAAACGTGTGCCAGTAACAGCTCCCCTTCAAAGGCCTGAGCATATGAAATGACCACCCCCCAGAACACAAAATGCCTACCAGTCATGTCCGATTACAACCACCTGCTCATTCTCCGGAACGCCTGCAATACGAACAAGCGCTTCGAGATCGTCGCTTTGGGACTTGAAACTGTACTCTTCGGGGTTGAGGGGCTGAGAGCTACCAGCATACCCTATCGAGTCTGGAACGATAAGACGGATCCCGCGCGAGGACCAGCCCTTGACTTGGTTTCGCCATCCATAACTGGGGCGTGTCTGTGAGGTACATAGCTATTGAGTGGCACAGAGGAAATACTTACGCAGAATCTGGGAAACCGTGAAGTAGCAGGGCGGTTGCGATAGTTTTCGTGCCCGGTGGGGGGCTAATATCCGCATAGCGATAGTGATGACCCGAGGGGAGGTTTGCAGTTTTACTTTCGTAACCGAGAGGATGCATTTGTGGCAAAGACATATTTGAATGGATTCCTATGACCCTTGAGGTGGCTAAGTGGTGGAAGCACCTAAGATGGAGCAACTAGCTTATGTATCATGGTCTTGGCCTGCCCATGTCGGGTATCTTGGAGCTGTATGCTACCAACAGACGCGGCGTTCTCGGGCTACCGACGTATTGCATACATCTAGCCTTTGATTGATTAAAGTTGCAAAGAACATTGTAATTAAGACATGCCTCACGATATATGCGCTCATTTACCATGGCGTACCAGATTTTCTAAAAGCCAGAACTCTTCAACCCCATTTGTCTATCCGTCATTAATGCGCAGCAGCTTTTAGGCAATTCCTCAACCTTACGCAGTCCCACCCCTTCGCCGCCTGCTTCTCGACCCACTCCCCGATAACCTTCTCCACCTCCGCTGGCTTCTCCAGCTGCAGCCAATGTCCACACGGCCCCTCTAGCCTTACTACTTCAAGTTTCTTAAATTCGTTCTCGGCGTTTGCGGACAGTGAAAGAGGGAGAATTGGGTCCTCGGCGGGTAAGACCAGGAGTTTGGGCATATCGGGAAGATACTCCCGGGGAAAGTCTTTCAAGAGAGGAAAATTGATATCTCTGACTTGGTAGTGATTGATCATGGCGCTAAAAGATACAGAAGAGAAAATTATGTGAGTCTAAAGCGTGGTATAGGAGGTGAAGAGAGAACTTGCCTGAACCCCACTCCACGTTTAATCTCAGATATCATAGTGTCGAATTCCTGTGTAAAGACATAACAGCATTATTTGACTACAAATGCTCCGATGGAAATGCTGCAAACCTCCTCGGAGAGATAGCCAGAGATAACCGACTTGGTGCTGTCCTTGAGATATGCTTCGATCACCCCGGCTTTCTCATAAGGCGGGACTTGCCCGGACGTGTGCTGATTAGCAGTGACATGCATCAGATGCATGAACTTTTCGAGCTACTCAAAGCTGCAGTATCAGCATTCACGAAGCAATAGCAATCAGAGAAAGCTTACGGACGTTGGAATCAATAAGCGCCGCTGCCTCTGGCGAAGCAAAAAAGAGCTGGTACTCAAAAGTGGGAAAGGCGCGGACGTGCTCCTCTAGCGGAACATACTGCTGAGGAGGTACCGTGAAATGTAGTCCAAGGCTAGTCGAGGTGCCAAGTTAGCTCTCCACGGCAGAGGGAAGGGACAGGTAAGGTGCTCACTTTACAACCCCTTTGACAAGGTACGGTTTGAACTGAGACAAACGCTGGGCTACAACGGCACCCCTAAACGGAAAGGGAAAAGTGAGGTGTATACGCCACAGGGACAGAGATAAGCCCACCAATTATGACCAATTATAATAATCTTTTCTTCTTCGGGCAAGCCCGCCAGATGAACGAGTGCTTCGAGGTTGTCACTTTGTATCTTCATGTTGTATTCCTCAGCATTCAAAGGTTGGGAGCTGCCCGTGTAACCTATAGCGTCTGGCACAATGAGGCGCATCCCTCGTCTAGACCAGCCTTTGACTTGGTGTCGCCACCCATAGCTGGTGCAGTTCAACTATATGCATGATTGTCGCAAGTTGTCTGTAGGGATGACTCACGCGGAATCTGGGAAGCCGTGGAGGACGAGGGCTGTCACAATAGTTTTCGTACCCTGAGGGGGGTGGATGTCCACATAGCGATAGTAGTGCCCAGAGGGAAGGTTGGCTATCTTACTTGGATATCCAAGTGGATGCATCTGCGGTGAGGACACATCCAAATCAAATTTTGCAGTCATTGAGATGGTTGTGTAGTGTAAGTAACAAGAGGGTAGTGCGTAGTAAACTTATATATCACGCGCTCGAGCCGCCGGTGATAAAGATCTTGTATCTGGATACATCGAGTAGGCGTGGAGCGAACGGACAGAGCGCTCTTAATGTAGGCTACTAACCCATTGCATACATCTAGCTTTTGGATAACCACAGTGGTAACGGGAAGTTTGAAATCATGCGGTTTGTCAGCAGCATACAAAGGTCCATTTACCGGGGCATATACGTCTGTTTGCTACGTTGGGGAAACATTTACACATATCGATACGATTTAGTCATGGGTTCATACTTCAGCTACTAGTAACATACAGGATTCATCCCACTTTCAACCTCACACGGTCCACCCCTTCGCTACCTGCTTCTCAACCCACTCTCCAACAATCTTCTCCACCTCCGCCGGCTTCTCAAGCTGCACCCAATGTCCACACAGTCCTTCTAGCTTTACAACTTCAATGCCTTTGAAATCCTTCTCGACGTTCGCAGACATAGACAACGGAATAGCTGGATCAGCAACAGGAATGACAAGAAGCTTGGGTAGGTTGGGACTGTATTCCTGAGGCAACTCTTTATCGAGAGGGTGGTTGATTTCGCGTGTTTTGTAGTAATTCAGCATGGCTCTGGAGGGTCTTAGTTTAGCACAAGTTTAACAATGGAATAGGGTGAATAGGTACTTACTTAAAGCCTGCGCCCTTTTTGATTTCGGTGATGATAGTGTCGAACTCCTGCAGTATAATTTACGGTCAGCGGGTGCGCAAAAAAATGCACAAAAAACCTTCAAACCTCTTTTGAAAGAAGCTCGGAGGTGAACGATTCAGTGTCACCTTCAAGATGCGACTCGATTACGCCAGCTTTCTCAAATGTCGAAACCTCATCGGATGCGCCTTGCCTACCAGACGCATACATCAGGTGTATAAACTTCTCAACCTGTTCAAATGAATTAGTCCATCAAAAGACGGCAGATTGAAGGGAGAGGAGCTGCGCACGTTTGCATCAATAAGCGCCGCCGCTTCGTCGGAGGCAAAGAAAAGCTGGTACTGGAAGTTTGGAAGGAAAGCGGCAAGTTTTTCGAGCGGAATGAATTCTTGGCTCGCAGCTATAGGCGGAATACAGAGGCTTTGTGCGGTGCAAATTTAGTGGATTTAATGATAGCATATAATCAAGACTGACTTTACGATTCCTTTGACGAGGTCCGGCTTGAACTGAGAGAAGCGTGTCCCTGTTACAGCACCCCTATATGGAACATAGTTTAGGTATGAGGGGAAGTTGTGGGTCGGAGGCCGAAAGAAGGCCGCACCAATCATGCCCGATCACAGCGATCTTTTCGTCCTCCGGAACGCCAGCAATGCGAACGAGCGCTTCAAGGTCGTCGCTCTGGGATTTGAAGCTGTACTCTTCGGCGTTGAGAGGTTGAGAGCTACCGGTGTAGCCTATTTGGTCTGGTATGATGAGGCGGATGCCCCGAGAGGACCATCCCTCGACTTGGTGTCGCCATCCGTAGCTACAAAGCTGTTAAGACACAGTGGTTTTACAAATGGTGTGGAAGAAGTACTCACGCAGAATCCGGGAATCCATGGATGAGGAGTGCGGTTACAATGGTCTCTGTGCCCTGTGGAGGAGGGATGTCTACATAGCGATAGTGGTGACCCGATGGGAGGTTGGCCGTCTTGCTTTCGTAGCCGAGTGGATGCACGGTCATTTTTAAATTAAGTTTCAGGAGTTCAGAGTGGGCGTAGAGGTCTCGCACGGCATAGCGAGCTTATATAGCTCGTGTTCGGGCTGCTGAGCAGCACCTATAACCGGCTTTCAGCTGACGGAGTATACGTCATTTCAAACAATTCCTTCTTGGCTTTTTTGATCGCATCGTAAGCCACTGGCAGTGTTGCGGATACGTCTCGCCGCTATTATCCATTGACATAAAATAAGAGAATCAGTGGGGGAAAGACCTGTCCTAAGCAGACACAAGCGTAGCTTTACGGGGTCTTTCCTACACGGCTCGTATAGCAAAAATCGGAACATGCATCGAGGCGTCCAACTCGAAATATTGATACAGTCCTCCCCCCTCTCAAGGCTGGAGGTAACCCCGGCGCTGGTAATGGTAGATCCAAGCGTTGTGGGCGAACGTGTAAAGTATGGTATTCCTATGTTCCACAATGTACTGCTTCTAAATATTTCTACCGCCAGGAATGATTGGCGCATAGAATACTGTTCGCTGCGTTGAGTTTGTAACAATAACCATTATCGGACTTCGACAAGGGAAGAAGCCATGGGCGCTGGATGGGGCGTGGAGACTCTGCGATAGTGCCTTGAATCACGGCGTCCACGACGGGTCAAGGTGCGAACTACATATGCTTACGATATAGAAGGAAGGATGGCCAGTGCCGAATTCCGATCGGAATAGAGACAGTACGGCAAGATGTTCAAAAGCATGGCAGTGTGTTTTGCAAGAAAATACTACTCGGAGGAGAGCTCTCCCGGCGTGGACACCTCTGGGCGGGGGATCCATAAACAACCCGAATACGTCGGCATCCACAACCCACGCATACTAAAAAATAGCGTCATGTGGGGATATTTCGTATCGTCGGAATGCACAACATAGGCTGTGTTTTGTTGGAGTAGAGCAACATTTGGGGAAGTAAATGCTAATGATAGCCAGGACCAGAGCACCGCCTGAATGAACGTGTTTGAACTGCCTCGCGAGCTGTAAATAGAGATCAATCAGGGCACTGCCACAGATTAACAGGGGCAAGCGCGCTGTACCCTTGGCCCCTGGCCGAAGGCATATAAGAGCACTCTACGACCACCGTTGTAACCCAGCATTCACCTTCCTCGTAAGCCTCACACCGCGCTGCTCGACGCGTAACCAACTAAAGCGAGTCCAGCTTCAGAAACACTTCATAATGTGCGGAATCTTCGCGTACTGCAACTTCCTGGTCGAGAAGGTACGCGACTTGACGCGTCAAATGAGCGTGTAAGCTAATTACTTTCTGCTCGCAGGATCGTAAAACTATCTGCGAGATCCTCACCGCCGGTCTCCAGCGTCTGGAATACCGCGGCTACGACAGCGCCGGAATTGGTATCGATGGAGACAAGCCTGGCGAAGTCATGCTCTTCAAGGAGGTTGGCAAGGTTGCCGGCCTCAAGAAGCTCATCTCCGAATCTTCCGCCGACTCGACCAAGACTTTCGTTTCCCAGGCCTCCATTGCACACACTCGTTGGGCTACTCACGGCCAGCCCAGCACCCGCAACTGCCATCCCCTCCGCTCTGACCCCAAGTATGTTTTCCCCTGCATACATGCGCATCTTCGATGGCTAATTCATATCTAGGCATGAATTCATCGTCGTTCACAACGGCATTGTAACCAACTCTGGAGAACTGCGCCTCGTTTTGCAGAAGCGCGGATTTGTCTTCGAGAGCGAGACCGATACTGAGGCCGTTGCGGTGCTCTGCAAGTATATCTGGGACTCCCAACCCTCTCAGCGCATCACTTTCACATCGCTTGTCAAGACAGTCCTCAAGGAGCTCGTACGTAATTTGATATACCACGCGTCGACCCCAAATCTGACGTTCTCGGCAGGAGGGCTCGTTCGCTTTCGTCTTCAAATCCGTTCACTTCCCCAACGAAATCGTCACTGCTCGTCGCGGTTCTCCTCTCCTTATTGGCGTCAAGACCGAGAAGAAGCTCAAGGTCGATTTCGTTGACGTTGAGTTCCCTAGTGTTCAAGATAGCGACAAGGCACTCGACACGCGTAAGTGCGCGTTTTGATGCTATCTAGAACGTTATCCTTAATTTTGTGTTGTGTTAGTTTCCCCGCCATCCGATGGAGGCTTGCTCGCTCCCCCGTCAGGCGGCAAGATCTTCCGTTCGCAATCTCGCGCGTTCATGTCCGAGGACGGCATACCCCAACCTATTGAGTTCTTCATCGCGTCCGACGCGAGCGCTGTCATCGAGCACACCAAGCGCGTGTTGTACCTCGAGGATGATGATATCGCGCATATCGCCGAGGGCGAGCTGCACATTCACCGTCTGCGCAAGGATGATGGCCAACTCTCGGCCGTTCGCGCGATCGAGACGCTCGAGATTGAGCTCGCTGAAATCATGAAGGGCAAGTTTGACCATTTCATGCAAAAGGAAATCTACGAGCAGCCCGAGTCGGTGATCAATACTATGCGTGGACGCGTCAACTTTGACGATCGCAAAGTCACGCTTGGTGGTCTGCGCGCGTACTTGCCGCTCATCCGTCGTGGCAGGCGCATTGTGTTTTCCGCATGCGGTACCAGCTATCACTCCTGCTTAGCCGTAAGTGGTTTATGATTACTGTCAATTTATGTCATTGACTAATTAATTGGCGTCGTATGGATTAGACTCGTGCGATCTTTGAGGAGCTGACTGAGATCCCTGTCTCCGTCGAGCTCGCGTCGGACTTCCTCGATCGCAAGACCCCTATCTTCCGTGATGATGTGTGCGTGTTTGTGTCTCAGTCCGGTGAGACCGCAGATACGATTTTGGCGATGCGATACTGCAATGAGCGTGGCGCGCTGTGCTTGGGTGTTGTGAACACTGTCGGATCGACCATCTCTCGCGAGTCGCACTGTGGTATCCACATTAATGCTGGTCCTGAAATCGGTGTCGCGTCTACCAAGGTCAGTGGTTCAATCAGTTTGGAATCATGGCTGTGGTCTGATTTCTTGGTATTATGTTTAGGCGTATACGTCTCAGTACATCGCACTCATCATGATGGCCCTCGTTCTCTCTGAGGATCGCACCTCGATGAACGAGCGCCGCAACCAGATCATTGATGGTCTTCACGAGCTGCCTTCCCAGATCAAGGCCGTCCTGCAAGGCGACAAGAACTTGCAGACTCTTGCTAGTCAGACGCTGCATGATTCGCGCTCGTTGTTGATCATGGGTCGTGGATTCCAGTATGCGACTTGCTTGGAGGGTGCATTGAAGATCAAGGAAATTAGCTACATGCACAGCGAGGGTGAGTTGTTCTTCTCATTTACTAAGATGTTACGGTAGATTAACCGTGGTTGGCGCTAGGTATCCTTGCTGGGGAGCTTAAACACGGTCCTCTCGCGCTCATCGACGAGAACATGCCCGTCATTATCATCATGACCCGTGATGCGCTCTTCCCTAAGGTGCAATCTGCGCTTTCCCAGATCACCGCGCGAAAGGGCCAGCCCATCATCATCTGCAACGAAGGCGACGAAAGCATCCCCAAGAACGCCCAAACGATCCCGGTCCCCAAGACTGTCGACTGCTTGCAGGGGTTGCTGAACATCATCCCGCTGCAGTTGTTGTCGTACCATCTTGCGGTGATGAACGGGTTCGATGTAGACTTCCCCAGGAATCTGGCCAAGTCGGTGACGGTCGAGTAAAAAATGAATGGTGTATGAAATATAGGTTTTTAGAGAGGGTGTTGGAAAAAGGACATTGAGATCGGGCTGTTTCGTTGTGTATCGTTTTCTGTTTCTGTGTATCCGCAATTGGTTGTTTCTGAATATATCTCGTTGAAAGTTCTACCGTGTGGGTTGGTCTAGGCTCGCTCGCCAAGGCATACGCAACTATGCAGGAACCCGTGCGGATTATTGTAAGCAGAGTCTAGGCGAGAGACGGAAGAATCAGCTCCAGCGCGACATGCTTGGCACGTCTAGAAAACAAGGTCGTTCTGATACGCGAGAGGGCAGACGTGACAAGCGAGTGAATGCAATTAGAGAAATTAAACAAGATTTATACTAAATATCGACATCTCCCCGAAACCAGTAGGGCGAACCACGCGAAAACGTAAAAACATCTCCAGAAGGTAAAAACATAGCCAAGCTCTGTGAAGCAAAAAGGAAACACAACCGTAGCATCATACCAAAATATCATCAAGCAGGTCGTAGTGCCCAGAACATTGCACATTTCGGCTAGCGATACACAGGAGAAATAGAGCCTAGGAGTAAGTGCGTGATCGTTGATTTATACTCGAGCCTCGAGAGTGACGACGCCCTCCTCATCGAGTGAGACGGTGTCGCTGTTGCTTCTCGTGTCTGCGCCACCATCCCCACGAGGGCAGGATGTTGCGGAGAGGGGGCATTCTCGCGTGTAGGGAGGCGCAAAGTGGTAGACAACGCCATGAACGAGGGCAGCTGCGAAGTCCGGCACATACCTAAAGGAAATAGTCAGCACAAAGCTTTTGATGTAGACTTGTAGTTGGTGGTGATGGAATGCACGAGTAGTGTGAAGGGGGTGATGTCAAATAAGGATGGACGTACCAGACCCAATCGTGACTATAGAATTGACCGACTCCGACTTGAAGACCGAAGCACCGGCCGGGGAAGATCCCTGCACCGCTGTAGCCTGGGTTGAGACCAGATGTGCTCGCCGTGCTACACACGTGTCAAGGTCAGGATCTAGACACGGGCTCGAATGACGAAATGGTAAGTGATGAGGACGTACATCATTCCGACTAATGCTCCAACCAGGAGTGGGCCGAGCGCTGCGCCATAAAGCTCTTTTTGTGTGGGGTCGAGACCGACTCCGTATGATACGAATAGCCTAGATCGTGAAGAGTTCAATTAGAAGGGGAGCGGGATGTAAGTGGTATGAGGAAAGACGTACAGAGCAAATGCAGATGCGAACTCGATGCAGAAAGCCATCCCGACAGACATTACACCGTTGGGGTCTAGGAAGCACCCTCCGTTGTGCGTCTCCAGCGCTCGCGCGTGGCCAATACCGCCTCGTAATAATGAACCACCAATACACGAACCAATTGCTATGGGGGGTTGAGATGTCAGATTGAGCCGGGGTGCCAGCTTGCTCCTGACGTACTTTGACAGATAATGTAGATCATTGCTCGGACTGGATGGCAGAGACCCGTTATTGTTGTTGAAAGGGTAATTAGGGGGTTGATGTGCGCGCCGGTTGCTGGTAAAGATTTTAGTAAATAATTCAGCAAAGACAGAGTGAAATGAACACACCTGTTGAGAGCCCAAAGATGAATAGGGAGAGAATCTAGTAAAATGGGTTAGGTCCATTGCTCTAATTCCAATCCTAGGAGACTTACAGCTGTGTTGGCGAAGAATATCGTAGGACCAACTGCGGCTGCAGGATAGTCGTGTACGGTTACGCCGACTGCGCCAGTCAAGAAAGTGAACGCCACGCTAGAAGCCCCCTCAACCGCCTACATTAAACTCAGCAAACAGTCAATACGAGCATTTTAAAATCACGTACGCCAGCTTTCCATAATCTCGCATTCATCCACATATCTCTCGCGAAGAAGCCCTTGAAACCGTTGGTGAACGAACTAGAGGGAGCAGGTAGTAGGTTGTTCATCGCGTGCTGAAGTGTTTTCTCGTCGGCGTCCATTTCGGGGAGAGTAGGAACTTCGGTAGTAGTAGCCCAAACAGGAGGAGCAGACATCATAGAGGCTGGTCTTGCACCGACAGCCCACGAGCCAGGAAAGACATCTGGCACACGCGGTTTAAGTACATGAATCTTGCCTGACATGACTACCGTAGTTGTTCCAAGGGATCTGAAGGAGCGTATGGGGTAATGGATCCGAAAGCAGTGAAAGACGTATGGCTTGACGCGAGATCACCACTCGTGATTATAAATACCAGGCCAGCTCCGATTGATAGGACACGTCGACGGGTCTGGAAGGGGAGTTTTGACAGCAAGCGGTCGTCCACTCGCGACGCATGAGATTTTGTAGCCTGTTCAAGAGCCCCTTGCATTATGCATCAAACATGCTAGGGACTGGAACTGAGGTGGGACACCAGGGAGCTAGAAGGAGCGACCAGCCCGGGAGGCGTGGCCTCACAGCGATTCGGAGCTGCTGAAGCGCAAAAGACCGACCAGAACAAGGAGTAAATTCACACTGAGTATTTGGCCTAGCCCTAGATTCAAGCTTGCCATCGTTATCGGCAGGGTGTTCTAGGAGCATTCGCAGGTGAGAGTCAAGATGATGACCTTCCCCACGGCTGACCAAATGCTGACAAGCACATCGCGCTAGCGCCTTCCCTCAAAAAGGTAAAACTTTCAGTTAGCCAGCAAAGCGTTTGTCGCGTAGGGAGTTCGATTCGAGACTCTAATGATCTCATATCGCGTAGGTCGGTCAAAAGCTTGCATATCCAAGATAACTCCGGGCACATCGTACACATGATATTATCCTCGTTGGGTGGCCAATTGAATAAGATTTGCATTGCGGTCGAGTGGATGCCTTCTTTATCTACCCTAAGGCACTGTATGGCGTGGTGCTTTGGCGGGCTTACTTTTCCGACCATGCGTATTACGGGATGCTTAAAATAGATTAGCTGGGCGGTTTCCGCCTTCCCAATGACTCAAGCCAAAAGTCACCGCATATACCCACTCACTCCAGTGGCGCTCGTGATCGTCCAACTCATGCCACCCACAACATCTATCTAACCAAGCGTGACAGCTTCGCGTGTAACTGTCAACAGCGTTGGTCGCTTGTATTGGATTTACATGAAGAACCCAAGTGGTCGTGCGCTCAACAGCACTTCTTCATCAATCAACGCATACATCCATATGGTTTCTTGCCGTTTGGTGGGTAGGGGAGTTCTATTTTGACGTCAATAATTTCCGCTACATTATCGCGCGGCCGAGTCTCCTTCGGCGAGTATCTCGAGGTCGGCATAGAACTCGCATGCTGGTTCTTTCTACATGACGCGCCGAAAACTAGCGGGCAGCGCCGCAGTATAAAAACAACATCTGGTCATACGAGAGCATACCAACTGTCTAACACTCGAATCCAACCTTGAAAAAACTCTCCATCTACACTATGAAGACCTCGACCGCTCTCGTTGCACTTGCCGCTGCGGGCCTGGCTGTCGCGACCCCTGTCGAAAAACGTGCCCTGCCCAAAGGCATTGACGTATCTAGTTATCAGCCCAGTGTTGACTGGGCGGCTCAGAAGAGCGCAGGGATCACGTTCGCTTACATCAAGGCCACGGAGGGAACAGGTGCGTTTTCAGCTCATTCATCATTTAGCGCCACTAGTACATCGAACTCAAACGCGGCCCTGGCTTGCGTGTTAACTCTAGGATACACCAACTCGTACTTCAGCTCTCAGTACTCGGGATCATACAATGTTGGTATTATTCGCGGTGCATATCACTTTGCTCGTCCAGATGTCTCGACGGGAGCCGTTCAGGCTAACTACTTTATTGCCCATGGAGGTATGATTCATTTCAGTTATGATTTGGTTCTGATGGATACTGAGAAGTAAACGCACATAGGTGGTTGGTCCGCTGATGGCAAGACGCTCCCGGGAGCGTTAGACATTGAGTGTTAGTTGTTTCATGTTCTAAAATGCTTGGGTTGAGGCTGATCCTTCATCTCAGACAACCCATACGGCGCGACATGCTACGGCCTTTCCGCTGCCAGCATGGTCTCTTGGATCAAGAGCTTCAGCGACCAATACCACTCAAGCACTGGACGCTATCCCACCATCTACACTACTACTGACTGGTGGACGGTTAGTGCATCGCACTACGCATACACGTTAGTTTGATCGCTGATAATTGTCTGATTTTCTAGACCTGCACCGGAAACTCCGCAGCCTTTGCAAGCACCAATGCACTGTGGATCGCCCGCTACGCATCGGCCGTCGGCACCTTGCCAGCTGGATGGGCGTATCACACTTTCTGGCAATATTCTGTAAGCTGTGGTATCCTATCGTTGTCTTGGGTTGTGTACTAATTCACATATTTTCGCGGTTTCAGTCGTCTCCTATTGACCAAGGTGAGCTTCCCACGCAATCGCCCAAGCTCAGGGAGATCAGTTTTAACTAACGCATCACGTCACAGATTACTTTAACGGCGATGCCGCTGGCCTCGTGCGCTACGCGAAGGGATCATAGGTGTTATACGTATATACTTTGTAAAATTACCAGCCGGGGCCGATGTGCTTGAAACAAAAATTCTACATTTATGAGATGTTGATTAGCACTTCTTAAGAGGCTCATTAAATTAAATAAATATCGTGGGAGTATTGTTTCGAGGTGGTGGTCGCAGATATATCGGTTGGTGGTGCATATATTCGCGATATAACGCCAAATTATGGAGTAATCTGTGGTATTCCCATGTCAATCATCACACATCATCATAGTTCAAGTTTCATTGACCTAGGACTGTTGGACAAGGCTATTGGACAACTAACTTTTGTGTGACAGCCGCAAACGCGCCTCGAAGAAGTTGAGTTTGAAACCAAAGTCACGTGAGTGGACGCGTTCGGGCGTTATTGCAAATCCTCTCCACCGGTCAAAGCAGGCCCCGACCGACAGCAATCGCGCAAACTGCTAAGGTGTTAATAGGCGTAAGTAGACTGACCATTTGGTAACATAAAGAAAATTCACGAGAAATACTTGCTAATCACACTTTTATTGTCCAGTGCCTACCAGTCATTTCAGCCGCAAACCAGTGATCTTCGATGGGTATACAAGGTCTTCTTCCACTGCTCAAGTCGATACACGTCAATACCAACATATCCGAATTCGCTGGGAAAACGTAGGTGAATGGCTATGGTGTGATTCTTATGCTAACATCTATCTTGTGCCATAGTCTCGCGGTAGACGGTTATGTGTGGCTCCATCGAGGGGCGTATGCCTGCGCTGTACAAATTGTGAAAGGACAGTATACTACGAAGTACGTACTTTTCCTCTCTGCCCAGCTGCTTGCTAACGATAGATGTAGGTATGTTGACTATGTCATGCATCGTGTCCGTATGTTGCGACATCATAAAATCATCCCGTACATTGTATTTGATGGAGGCCCATTACCTGCAAAGCGGGGCACGGAGAAGGATCGAGAAGAGTAAGTTTACCTCTAACGTCTTCTACTAAACCCTTCTTACGCTATATGTAGGAAGCGTGCTAAAAGCCTCGCTCGTGCACAGGCTTTCGAAGCTCAAGGTCAACATTCGGAGGCCTACGAGTGTTACAAGAAATGTGTCGACATCACTCCTCAAATGGCTTTCCAGGTCATCAAAGCACTACGAGCAGAAGGGGTTTCCTATGTCGTTGCTCCCTACGAGGCGGATGCGCAGCTGGCTTACCTTGAACGACATGGTATTGTCGACGGGATTATCACAGAGGACTCGGATTTAGTAGTCTTCGGTTGCAAGAACATTCTGTTCAAGCTCGGACCAGACGGTGCTTGTGTCCAGGTTCGCCACGATGACCTTGCTGCGGTCAAGGATCTTAGCTTGTTTGGATGGGGCGACAACGAGCTGAGGTGGATGGCTGTGAGTTTAGTTTTGGCGAATCCCGTTTCCTCTCACTGAACTCTTCATCTAGATGCTCTCTGGGTGTGATTATATTGACTCCATGCCAGGGTTGGGCCTCAAGACGGCTCATAAGTTGTTGCGGAAATGGAAAACAGTCGAGAAGGTAAGCTAGTCTGTGACGTACCGTGGTGTCTTTTTTCTCACATCTACCTCAGGTTCTCCAAGCAATTCGAATGGAGGGTAGCCCGAAAATACCTCAAGGATACTTAGAGAACTTCCGGGTTGCCGAGCTCGCATTTCTGCACCAACGTGTTTATGATCCAGTATCCCAACAATTGACTCATCTTGGACCGCCTCCCGAGGACGAAGAATGGGACGAAAGCAAGGATGCATTTGTTGGCGAGTACGTGGCCTGTACCCCTGTGAGGTGTTTATGATCTGTAACTTATACCCCTTGGTTAGAGACTTGCCCGCAGATATTGCGAAGATGCTTGCCGAGGGCGATGTGTGTCCAATCTCACGAAAAGCGATGGAGGATATTATGCCAGCCTTCCAACCTAAGTCTCGAAAAGGCAAAGAGGTAAGCACCCCATCTATGTTTATATTTACTATGTTCATTAATATCCTCGCTGTTAGGTTTTGAACAACCTTCCGAGCAATTCAAGCGTAAAGTCCTCGCAGAAATCTATTGCAACCTATTTCAGTGCGCTGCCACTCCCCACCTCTGCTAGAACAGATGCTAATTGTTCACTCAGGTGCCGCATCCATATCCTCTCAGCCTAAAAAGCCAACCACGCTTTCCAAATTCATCAGCGTTAAAGGAAGTGGTCGGACGACGCTCTCGGCTCAAATGTCAGAGTCTGCCCCACAGGAAGAGGATGACTGGGAGATCATGGAGATAGCGGGTCCCTCGCAACCTAAAAAGCAGCCCGTCACGGCCAGCCGTTTCTTCGGCGCACCTTCCACGCCTCGAAAATCGCGTCCGGCCTCATCCACCACACCAGAACGCAAGCGCAAGCGAGCTGACTCTGTGGAAGAAGTGACTACTCCTCGAGCAGCAAGAACCCTGGTACGGCGCTGGAGTGGAGATCTTGTGGATATGACTGAGGAGAAAGAGAATAAGGGGCCCGGGGCTGGCGCTTCTACTGGCACTTCGCGTAGCGGAAGCCCGGATACGTTCTCTCTCCTTCAAGATCTGTCGTCGCCAATCCAACCAGACCCGGCACCGTCCAGATCCAGGAGTCCAGACTGGGTAGAGAATGACTTGTCCAGTCCTGTGTCTACACGAAAGCCGGCCCCTCGCCCTCCGTTACAACTGGGTCGATCTCTGGGAGTTATCGACCTTGAAGCAGACTTGGACCAGGACATGCCTACGCCAGTACCGGTCCTGACTTTCAAAAAGACTACCACACCCCCACGAAATGATACTATAAAGAGGATTCCCAGTCGTCCTTCTGTTGAGAGGCGCCATACGGTCGCTGTTGACTTGCAAGAGGTATTTTCGCAAGAAAGCGTGAGTGACATTGGCACTTTCGAGGACGGCCCTTGGACTCCCAGCGACCCGCCTGCACCCATTGCCCAGGTGGCAACGAATGACAGCGGTACGCACTTGGACGACGCTGAGTACATCTCAGACGAAGAGGAGCAGGAAGCAGAAATTGCAAAACGCCAAGCTCGAGTAGCGCAAGGATGGGCATCGAAATATGGATTTCAAGTCATTAAGGGACGCAAGGTCTGCCCAATTTACGCCATTATAACTGCGTTCGTCCTTGACTGACCCAACTTAAATTAGTCTCTTTCATCGCTACCTCCCGCTCAGCCTGTCACGATCTCTTCTTCTCCCCCTCGTGAAATCGCTCCAGCTCGCCCAATTACAGTCTTTCAGCCTCTTGGAATGCCCAAAAGCCGACCCAAAGCAAGAGGCCGCAAATCGGAGCCAGCTGCGGTACGAACCGTAATCGACGTTGATGATGACGACAAAGAGTTTTTGTTAGGAGGAGAACTTATCGGAGATGACGATATCAAGTCAAGTCCAGACCGGGCCACAGAGCGGTTTAATCGTTTGAGGTGTCCTGGGTAGGTCTGAATTACTCTTGAATCAGTTTGGACATTCTGTATTTTGTATAATTATTGCTGTTATCGTAGATCCCTCTTTATTCTGTACATAAAGCTCAAATTCTGAGTCCTGGGTGCAAAACATCATCTTTTGAGGCTTGACGGCGTGACTGCCTTTGTACACAGATGCGATAGGCTGATTGATGACTGGCACCTCTGCTTTTCAGTCTCACAAAGACTACAGCTATGCTTCATTACAAACTTTGCTTGAATATAACTTGGCAAAACTGTCCTCGTTTCAACTATATGCTGTGACAGAGTTCGCTGGGCTACTCTGAAAACTTGCGCAAGCAGCTTTTTAATATGTGAATAGACAAAACGTTCTCTTGTATACCTATTAAGACTTATCTGCACTCTCTTCAATATTCAAGAATTCAGATTACGCTCTGCCTACAAGAACACAACGCTCTAAGCTGGAAGAGTAATGTTCCACGTCCTCACGCATCCATCTGCACCCGCGCTCGCGAGCTTCCCCTGACCTATCCAAGCGACGCCTGTAACCCCATTCGCGTGTGCGTTCTTGATCGCAATATTCTTTTGCGGGTTCTCGACTGAGTAGATGTATACGTGCGTGTCCAAAGAACCCGATGCGCAATGTTTTCCATCGGCAGTCCATGCAAGGCTGTAAACACGAGCAGAATGGAAGACCCAGCGAGAGATAATTGCCTGGGGCAAATCGCGTTAGGAAGGCTAAGTTACGGCAAATGAGTCGAGGCGCACTGTTTTCTTTTCCACATCGTAGACGAATATCTTGCCTGCAGACTGAAAAGGTATAGTATCAATAAGGGAGCCCAATGACCACACCACACAAGTATTACTTACATCTGCGACTGCGACCAGAGCACCATCGGGTGAAAACGCAATAGCAGTAATTGAGCCTTTGTTGGACGAGAGCTTGCCCAGTTCTTTCAGCCCACTTCCATCCCATTCATATAACGTAGCAGTTTTGTCCTATATTTAGTCAGGGTTATGTTCGTGGGCCGAGCAAATGCTAGACAAGTAATCCAACTTACCTCGCTCCCAACGGCAACAGTCTTCCCGTGCGCACCGATTGCGGTTGCTGCAGAGTTGGCCGGCAGTTTGTAAATCTCTTTTCCACCTTCTAAAACCTGTACGCCATTCGCTGTGGCAACAAAGACAGTCAAGCCGGACGCAGCAACACCTTTAGGTTGTCCGTTTGCACCAGCAAATGAAGGGCTAGGTGAATGTAGCTTGTTTCTTAATGTGTGTTATAATAATAGGTATTTATACGTACGCGAATTTGTTTGCACTAGCATCGATCTCTCGGATGGTGTCGTCGAATCCAGTGGTGTAGACTTTGTTGCCAGAGGAAGCTAGACCAACGACTTGACTGCCGTGTGGGTCTCCGGAAACCGGCTGAGCGCCTTCAGCAACCGTGAAGGAGGTAACTCGACCATCATTGGAACCGGCCAAGAACGTCCCGTCTGATGGGCTAGCCAATGCAGATACCGGTTGGACTGGTCCCTGTAGAAACAATCAGCATCCATAACCAAAAGCACAGTCAAACAAGACGCGCATATAGCGTGCGACTAGGCTTAGACCCATCTCGCTTATCGAAGACGTTCAGCACGCCGCTAAGAGACAAGCTGACGAGGTTATCGGTCCCAGTCCAGGTGTTTCCGACTTGTTGATGCTCAATCGCAGTACCAACGGTCCAGGTAGTAACAGCTTGACGCGTTTCAACATCCCCTATAAGAGTCATAGATAAATACGAGTATACAAGTATATTAATTTGGGATACACTCACACAGCTTCACAGTGCGATCCATAGACGATGTCAAAAGGTTCTTGGAGTCCGGGCTCCACGCGCAAGCCATCTACAAGGGCATAAGTAATCCATTAATATTACGGAGCGCATGGTTACTTACAATACTGCCTTTGTGTGCTCCTGTTAGTTCGCCCAAGGTTTCTCCAGTTTGACCATTGTAGATAAACGCCTTCATATCAGAGCCAACGCTAGCGAACGCGTCGCCTGAAGGCGAGAACTGAATGTCCTGAACAAACCGGTTGTGGGTGGTAATAGTTGAGCTATATTTATACGGTACGCCTAGGCGAGGAATCAGTAAACTAGTTTGCTGAAGTACGACGGGTGTAATTGAGATATACCAGTGTAGAACACAATTGTGCTATCGTCACCCGCGGTGGCAGCACGGAAGGGCCGCTGATGGCGGATGGAGGCTGCGTTGATGACCTGCGTGCACGCTATGGTTAAATTACTTATACATGAAACGGCATTTCATACCTTAGAGTGACCACTGATCTCGCCTGTGGAGTTCCCAGAATCCATATTGAAAGCCGCGCCAAACCTGTACCCAGCAGTCAGCCTACTGCTAATGCGTTTATTACTCAAAATGCAACTTTTCTCTGCCATCACCGACGGCGATTATACGTTGACTATCCCCGTCCCATGCGAGATCGTTACTAGAGGTCGAAAGATCAGTACAGTACCCAGAGGATCGTCAAAGTATACTTGCATTCTCCCCGAAATAACCTTTGTCTCGCTCTTCAGGATTTGATCTGTCCCTGCAATATCCCAGACTCGAACTGGAAGAAAGTCATAAGAGCCGAAGAAATACAAAAGCACGTTTTGGTATTACCATTTCCAGCAATATCGCCAGACGCGCAATAGTATCCCGAGGGAGAGATTCGCGCTACAGTTGCAGGCTGGACGTGCTGGGAGTACGTTACAGCGAAGGCTGGGGACTGGGCTACAAGTTAGAGAGCGAGTATGACTTGCTTAGTTCAGTCTTACAGCGAGGTCACGAATCTACAGGAGAAAGTCAAACAAGAGTTACGCGCAAATGATGATGCGTACAGACCACAACAGTTCGTCCATTAGTATAGACGATCTTGTCGTTACTACTACTCAGCTTCGTAGCAGACCCTCGTACGGTAAGAGGGTTGCACGGGTAGGTCTTCTCAGGTTTAAACGACATGGTAAACTTGCAGGTCAAGCACAACTGCGGTATCAATCATCTTCATGCACTGCCTATATATCACGTGACCAAAGATTGGTCCATTACGGCACAAACAAACCCCGCCCTCTAATAAGAAACGAAATACTGGATATATTGGTGAGTAATATGAAGAAACTTAATGAGAGTGGTCCGAGGCACACATACACGTCGGCGAGAGCAAACAGAGGGGAAAAAGACAAATGAACACAAAAAACCAATAAAAGAAAGTAAACGGATAACGCAGTCAGAATCAAAATCGATATAGGTACTACGCAAATATCACTCCCCACGTCGGTTATCGTCGATCGGATGGTGAGGGCGAGGTCGGGCGTTTTGACTTGGAGCGCTTCGACCCGAACCTCAAGCTCATCATCTTCTTCTCGCCATCTCCCCCTCCCCACGAAAACAAACTACCACCATCCCCGTGTGACTTAGAGCTAGCGCGTGACCGGAACGAAAATGCAGGCGAGGATGGGCGTGGTGATATGGGTCGGTCGACATCTAGATTCCGAGACTGGGACTGTTGTTGCTGTTGGTGGTGGTGATGATGGTGATGCCTCTGTCCAGGGTGTCGCGAAAGGCTACCCAGGTCATGCGCTCCATCGCAACAGGCCCGTACGTTCTCCATTCCCTCAAAGCCCGGATCATCTATGGGAACGAACCCGTCGTCGTCCTGATCATAGTCCACGTTCTCAAAGGAGGTTTCGTCGTGCGACTGCTGCTGGTACGCGCGCGTGGACTTGGTTGGGCTCTGCGCCTCTGAGTTCCATCGCATATACTCAGCCGCGGGTGTGCCGGCGCGCTTGCCTACAGAGCTGGAAGAGGGCGTTTGATTCGGGCCTCGGAATGCCTTGGGTGTCGTGTTCGAGTTCCACCCATCGTCGTAGCTAGTAGAGCCAGCTGTGCGCGCGCTTCGGGGGCTGGCCATTAGCTGTTGTCGGATGTCGTCCGCAGGGCCGTTCGGCGTCGAGGATGAAGGCATAGGGCCGAACTGGGTTCGGTTCGCAGTCTCAGGGGATAGGGCGACAGTGCTTGGCCGGGCGAGCAAATAATTGAGGGCCTATTAGACGTTGAGAGGTGAGTCCAAGTAAACCATCAACGCTGCATTCACTTACGCTGTACCAGATATCGTGACGCTCTTTCGTCGGCGCAGTGAACTTCATCTCACGCTGTGGCGTCGACACGACAATGCTGTACTGGTGAATGCCAGGTGGGACGGGGTTCGGGTCCAACACAGACTTGACAGAGTCGATATAAGCTACACAAACAGCTCACTCAGCATCACATCGCCTCACATCACCCAACACAAAAACTCACCACTCTTGGCACTCGATTCAGATACACCGCTCGAACCCGGATCCGCATCACTCCAGTACAAAGTCTTTGTATACGGGTGCACCCAGAAGAATCGCTTGTGCCTCTTCTCGCCATGCCCCTTCCCAACGACCTTGCGCGTGTACTTGAACAGGAACTCGCCGATCATAGTCTGCGTGATAGCGTGGATGACCATGGGGTCCGTTGTGCCTACAGCAGCACCTCCAGCTTGGCGAGGCGCCTCAGCCGGGGCAGCGAACCGCGCGCGGTGCTCGCTCGAACGGGACGACGAGACCGAGTGGCGCCGAGACGATCCGGAAGCCATCGATGCACCTGCAGCAGTCGATGCTCCGGGTCGAGCACCACCAGCAACGGCAGCCGCGTTGGCAGCAGAGCGGAAGCTGCTCGTCGACGGTGGCTGCCTAAGCCCAGCCTGTAGAGGAGGCGCGCTCGATCCTGGCGTGCGAGTGCCACTGCCATACGCGCGCTGAGGCACGAGCAGCGACGACGGGCCGCCAAACGTAGGTGTCGTGGCACGGTGGATGAGCTCCGGCGGGGGTGGTGACGTGGGTCGGGGCGGGGCCGCGTTGTTGCTTGTTGTCGCTCGCCTGGCAATTGGAGGTGGCATCGAGTTCGCTGGCGGCGGCATGGGCGGGGGAGGTGGAAGCATCATCGTCGGCGGGCGCGTACGGTCGACCTGGACGACAGGCCCGACAGAGCGTGGCTTAGGAGACGTCGCAGAGCGCATGCTCGACGCATCAGAGAACGTCGACTCGATCGACTGACGCCTATCCAGGCCACCACGTCCGAAGCTGTCGAACGATTCGCGCGCGATGGGCACGGGCCGCTTGGCGATTGCTGTGACAGTTGGGGAGGCCTGTACGGACGCAGGCGAGGACGGGATGTACTTGAACTGCGAAGATGTACCGAGGCGCTGGAACCCAGCAGGTGTGACTGGCGCAGGCAGGTCGGTCTGGATGGACATATCCCGTAGCTCGGGCTTGGGAACCTCGGGGACGGCCGCATCAATCGACTTGGTCTCGAACTCGCGCACAGGCTCGACTGGCTGCCTGGCACCGAATCCACCGATACGCCCAGCGCGAATGCTTTCCTGGTCGCTCTCCGAAGTGAACCCAGCGTCGAGGGCAGTGGCCATGGAGCGGAAGTCCGACTGGGTAGATGGCGTTGGTGCCATACTTTCTCGTGCATCCTCCCACTCGCCGTCGGTTGGAGTCTCTGCCTCCGTCCCAGTAATCGTCCTGGCATCTGCATCACGCGGCTGGAACAACGAATCGCGGGATTGCAAGAACGAGTCGCGAGTCTGGACGGGTCCGGGGACAACACCGCGCTGAAGACCAATGCGGCCTGCATTCGGAGTTGGGGTGAGGTCCATCGTATCCGCGTTTCGTGACCCAGGAGGAGTGAACACCCCGGCGCCGCCGACTAGAGGCGAGGACATCGTCACAGCGATCGGCGTGCGGGCATCGTCGTCTGCCTGAACCTCCATATCCACAGTAAGCTGGGTCCGAGTCTGGGTACCGGTTTCGTTGAGGCCCGTTGCAGCGGCGACACCCATCTCGGATGTGGCGAGTTGGGTCTGCGTGCCGGATTCCGAGAGGACGGGTGCGGGGACGACCTCGGGCTCGATCTCGTCTGTCTGAATGCCAAACTCTTCGGTTTCGGGCTTGGGCTCGGGCTCTCGCTCCTTGTACACGATCGTAGGGACCTCTCTGTCTTGATACACCACGGTGGGTACCTCCCGATCTTGGTAGACGATTGTTGGGACCTCCTTGATGACTTCGACCTCCTTGACGACCTCGACTTCCCTGATAACCTCGACCGTGACCTCCTTGATAACTTCCTTCGGGACCTCACGCACAACCTCGACCTCCCTGACGACCTCCACGGGGACTTCCTTCACTCGCTCAACCTGCACCTCTCTCACAACGTCGACGGGGACCTCCTTCACGACCTGCACCTCGCGAATGACCTCGACCTCCCGGACAACTTCCACAGGAACTTCCCTCACGACCTCCACCGTGACCTCCCTCACAACATCGACCGGAACCTCCTTCACGACCTCCCTGATAACTTCCACTGGCACCTCCTTGATAACTTCGACCTGTACCTCTCGGATAACCTCCACCGGCACCTCCTTGATCACTTCAACTGGCACCTCCTTGATAACTTCGACCTCGCGGACGACCTCGACAGGAACCTGGACTTCCCGCACAACCTCGACCTCCTTGATGATCTCCCTCACAATCTCCTCCATAGGCTCCGTCTGCATCGCAAACTCGTGCATCTCAACCTCATCCACCTCAGGCTCAGGCTCGCGCACCGATACGTTGTGGGTAGACCGCGTCGGGCTCGTCACAGGCGATACGAGACCCAAGTCCTGCTGTAACGACTGAGAGGTAGGAACTCCTGACTGCTCCTGGGCCATCTGGAATCCTTCTTCGCCCATAAGCTCTCCAGCAAGTGCACCCACGATTGAGCTCGGGCGCGAAACTTGGCGGGTCGGTGCACCTCCTCTTGAGCGACGGCTTCCGGACGAGGCGACCGAATCGTGACCGACGCTGGACTGGCGCATGCCAAACGAGTCTATCGAGGTATCGCGTGTCTGCGTATTGCGAAGCACGTTCGCGAAGGCGGGGTCCATTCCGTCTACTGACGGAGGGCGCGAAGACATTGTGCTGTCGTTGAAAGGTGAAGTAAGGTCTTCCTGAGGAACCATCTCCGAGTCGTCTCCCGCCGAACTCATGCTCTCGTCTGCCTCGTCGGGGAACGATCCACGGCGCCGTGAAGGGCCTGCCTGGGAAAGCAAGCCGAACCTCTGAGCGAGCGACGATACGCGTCCACCAGCCGCGCGTGGGGCGGCTCCACGTCCGCGAGCACCACCACGTACGCGAGCCGGTGTCAGGCGGGGGAGACTACGATGGCCAGGCTCGTCTAGAAGGACGTCTGCGCTCTCCTCTTCATCTTCGTCCTCCCAGTTCTCGGCAGTCGAGTCACCGCGAAGTTTTTCGGCGAGGCGCTTCTTCATGTCGCGGTTGAGCTCCTTCTCGCGCTGTACAGCCGACTTGAGGGTCGCAATCTGGCGGTGGGCATGGGCGAGACTCTGCTTGGTAGATTCGAGTTCGTTGGAGGGATGGGAAGGTCCGACGACTGGAGGTTTGGACGGCGAGGCCTCAGGGGATGAATCATAGTCGGCACGCAGGGCTTCACCCTCGGGTCGGCCCTGGGAGTACACCGAGCTAAGGTCATATCGTCGCTGAGACGCGCCTCCAGTACTGAACAAGTCGTCGTCGTCCGCGGGCGTCTGAGGAATCGTGCCAGGGGTAAAAGGGGAGCCACGCATGGCGCCACGTTCGCGCTTCGCTAGATCAGCCTTCAGGGCATCGAGCGAGGTCTGTAGATCGGATTTGTCGCGTTGGAGACCGGCGGCGTTTTTGCGCATTTGGGCGACATCAGTCTCGTGCTTTGCGCGCAGCTCTTCCAGGGCAGTGGCGAGGCGCTCCATCTCGTTCTTGTGGGCATCGGATGTTTCGCGGGTAGATGATAGCTGCTTGGTCACGCGCTTTTGCTCGCCCTCGAGCCGAATAGTATTGGCCTGAGCGTTGTTGAGGCTGGATCGGACTTCTTGCAGCTGGACTTCAAGATTCCAGTTTTCTTCCTTGAACTTGTCTAAAGGGAGCGTAAATAGACATCAGACATGTGGCGCTGAAAAAACGCACCGGTGCTGCTCTCCTGTTCGCGCAAACTGTCTCGTAGTGATTCTACCGCCCTCTCAAGGTCGTCCTTTTCCGCCTCCATGTCTTGAATCAACTTGTCGCGCTCGGCAAGCAAGGCCTGGAGGCGGCGAACCTCGACCAACAAACTACTACCGATTTCGAACGCAAATTCTAAAACAGACCGATTTAGGAGTAGCAGATATAATAGACCAAGCATACTAACCGACATCGTTGGCGCGGTGGGCGGCGTTCTTCGCGCGACGGCTAGACTGGGCCGCAGAGGGGCCGTTGGATCGCATGCTCGTTGACGCCTCGTCATTGCGCGCCCCAAACTCATTCATGGGTGGCATATCCGGCGACGGTGGCATGACAGCCGCGCCATTCCCGAGCTGCCACTGGCGTGAGCAAAAGGCAAAAAACGCGACATAAAAGAAAATGACAAACCTTGGTGCCAAACCCATCGAACATCCGCTCGTTTTCGGTCTCCCAAGTCTGCATCACGTCGGCGAGCTCCTGGAGCTTGACGCGCATCTCGGTGTCGGCATCACCGGGTGCATTTTGGAGGCGCTCTTCTACGTCGACGAGCTGGTTGATGCGCTCTTCGAGTTCAAGCTGCTGGGCGAGGATGCGCTGGCCAAGTGTGCCGGCGAGGTTGAGCTGCTTCTCCTTGTCGTCGAGCAGCGCCTGGAGCTTGACGCGCATGTCCCCGGCGCTGACCAGGCCAGCCATAGCAAATAAAGAACAAAGTAAGGATCGGCAACGTTCAAGAGGATATATACGGCGGACTGGGTTCACGCGACGGGAGCGGGAACGTGCAAGTCGCGCAAAGCCAACGACTCAACACGTGCTGCCACCAACACATCAGACCCCTACGGCCACCCCTAATTTACATTATTAATCACTGTTCGGCAGCGGCAAACACCAATAATCTAATTCTAATACTTTACGGAACTAGTTCCCGGCTGAATCCACCCCAGTTCCAGCGGTGAAGCATCTTGTGAAAGACCTCTAAACGTGTACTTGCATAGAAAGAGCAACGGTGGCCTATTGGAGCTTTGAGCATGTGCAGTAAATCCATCTGCCATGCAGTTGCCTCGCGCTTGTTTTCAGGTAATACACTTGTGGGGTTGATGCATATACACAGGCAGAGTCCATCGAACAAAGACACGAGGAAGAAGACAAGGCAATAGCATATCAAATCGTACGCACCTGGCATGAGTGAAACTAGCTGGTCTACTTAAATAACGCGTAAGTCAAGGCAAACTACGTAAAATCGAGTCAGACGGAGCCTCGGGGCGATTGTGAATAGTCGAGGCATCGTACTACATAGAACGAAGCACTCTCGTGTTCTCATGGTTTCACCCATGGTTTGAGGAGCAAGCTGAGAGGCTAAAACTCGCCACGTGGGTAAGCCGAGGCCGCATTTACACAGACGACGCGGTTGTTGACAAGAAGGCTTGAGTGATGTTCAATCTCTATCGTGCTTTCAACCAACATTCTGCAAATCCAGCATGCGGAAGAAAAGATGTTCAGAGCAGGAGGTACAATCAGTGCGAAGACGCAAATCAGGAACAGCTTCTAGTTGGTTTGTATGGAACCTCGTCACGAAGAGATACAAAATGACCTCACGTTGTTTCCTCCTAAACAGTTCATAATCCATCTGAACTAGCATATCAGTTTCAACTTGCTACAATGATCGAGTCGCTCCAATCACAAAATCGAGAGCTGGAGGAAAATAAACTAGGAGCTGTCAAGTCGCGATGATTTCTTCTAATTCTATTCCGTCTTTCCAAACAAGGCTTCAAACTCTCAAGTCTCAAACATTATTCCTACCTTTACCGCACATAATTTTAGGCCTCTAAGCTGGCTTAAATGCATAAAACATGTGGTAATTGACGTAGAGTTGCCTTGCCCCAACCTCCATCGTCTCCACGCACATCTTTAGTACAAGCTCTTCGACTTCGGGTTCGCTCATGCCTTCGTTAATGAGCAGTGGGATAAAGCTGGACCATGTCTGGCTAGCTATCTGTTGCATTAGTACGCCAGCCTCGCGTAAACGTGGAGACGGGTGCCATGGTGTGAGGGGTAGCATCTTGACTGCAGTTCGCATAGATGTAAATCCCTTGGCTCGGTTGCTCGTCCCTTCGGTATTATGCCAGATCTCGTTTTGCGGGTCCAGAAGTAGCGGGACGTCCCTCCACGTACTTATGGCGACCCCTTGTCGAGTACATGCGTCCGTTACCAACTGCCAGGCTCGCGTAATGTTTGGCGATTTCTCAGCGGCATTGTGATCAGCCACTGACGCATCCCGGGTGCAGGTCTCTAATTCGGACCAGATCAATAGCCCGCCTGGTCGAAGCACTCTGTGAATCTCCAGAATGAACGCAGGGAGATCGCAGATCTTTTCCGAGAAATAGTCAGAGCGCACTCTATCCATCAGGCAAGCAGACATACCTTCGGTGTCGCGTGCTTCACACGTACAAGGTCAAACGTATCATCTGCCTCCGCAATCCCGTTGTACAGGTCGTAGACCTCGTAGCCTGAGATGTTGGGGGACTGGACATGAGGCACAAGAGGGATAGTGTCCACGCTTGTAAAGTCGACATGAGGGAACTCAGCTGCCACCTCACGAACCCTATGTTTAGTCAAGTACACCATGAACGTGAATTTTAAAAAAGTAATACCCATTAGTCCAGATTGCTCTCAGGCAGAAATGAGCCCTCTCACCAGTTCCCCTCGGCCGTAATCAGGTCCAGTACTTGTTTCCGCCGCTCACCCGTCTCTGATAGTACATCTTTCACTGGGCCATAGTAGTTTCCGTTTAGAATAAGCTTCAGAGCGGTATGTATAAAATCGAGGCGCTGGGCTTCAGCACGGTCTGTAGGAAAAGCGAGAGGCGCGTTTTGGGCTAGGGGGAACGCTCGGCCATGGATCTGCTGAAAGTACTCTAGGTGCAGGAGTAAACAGATATAAGTAGGTATCATGCTAGGCATAAAAGGGGAGAACATACCGGACGCTTCCCTAGATGTTAGAGTGTCCATGCTATGATCGGTAAACCCGGACGTCATGGTACTGATACTACACGTGTCTGACCAGTCATCTTCAAAGTCGTTGACGTAGTAAACCGGCGTGTCTTCATTGTTATCCATGATTCCCTTAGTCCGGTGGCTTAGAGAAAGCAGGAGTTAGATGGGCTTACATCACAGATCGGCCTTAGGCCGCATCGCACAAGCAGATTCCAACATATCATTCCGTTTTGAGCATCTCCGCGACCTCGTCAATTTGCCACCATTTAAGTTATGAACAGTTGGGGTGGGTATGAGATAAGATATCACAGGGGCGAGGCCGAGGCGGGTTTTACGCAAGTGGTAAGGTTGAATGGACCCGGGAAACCCAGTTGGAGGTTTATACTAAGTCGAACGGAAATTGGGGTGACCTCCGATGAGCGTCCCCCCGTCGTTTTCGTAAACAAACCAAAACAATGTAGATCCTCTACGATTCATTCCGTATTTTAACTGAATCAAGAAAGGTACTATGCAATGTTCGTGCCATCTACAAGTTCCATGGCTCAAGTCGTATGTGCGGCACTATGGTTCTTGGCCGGCGCTGCTCTGAAATTCACCGGAGAAGAGCCCTTCTGGGCGGAGAATTCGGGGAATGGGTTCGACCCCACCTCTCTGCCGACCAGATATTTTGCTACAGCAAGGTTAACAAGCAGCGCTGCTTGTCCGTCTATATATGCATTATTGTTCTAGCATGAGCTTTGAGTAATGAGCCATCAAATTACGTTGAATGTGATAGTTGTCTAATGCCATTCCATCTCTCAAAATAAAACTACAGATCCTCAAGTTTCAATAACGGTACATTATTCGTACCTATAACGCACGCGATTTTAGGCCCTTAAGCTGGTTTAAACGCATATAGCAGGTGATAGTTGACATATAGTTGCTTTGTCCCAACCTCTGTCTTCTCCATGCACATCTTCAGCACAAGCTCATCTGCTTCGGCTTCACTCAAGCCTTCGCTGATGAACAGCGGGATAAAGCTGGTCCACGTCTGGCGAGATATCTGTTGCATTATCATGCCGGCGTCGCGCAAATGTGGAGCCGGATGCCATGGTGTGGTGGGTAGCATTTTGACCGCATTTCGCATAGATGTAAATCCCCTTGCTCGGCTGCCTGTCCCTTCCTTATTGCTCCATATTTCGTTTTGCGGGTCCAGAAGTAGTGGGACGTCCCTCCACGAACTTATGGCGACCCCTTGTCGAGCGCATGCGTCCGTTACCAACTGCCAGGCTCGTACGGTGTTTGGCGATTTCTCAGCGGCGTTGTGATCAGGCACCGATGCATCCCGGGTGCAGGTCTCCAACCCGGACCAGATCAACAGCCCTCCTGGTCGAAGGACTCTGTGAATCTCCAGAATGAATGCAGGGAGATCGCAGATCTTTTCCGAGAAATAATCAGAGCGCACTCTATCCATCAGGCAAGCAGACATACCTTCGGCCTCGCATGCTCCACACGTACAAGGTCAAACGAGCCATCCGCCTCCGCAATCCCGTTGTACAGATCGTAGACCTCGTAACCTAAGATATTGCGAGACTGATTGTGAGGCACGAGGGGAACGGTGTCCACGCTCGTAAAGTCGACATGAGGGAACTCAGTTGCCATCTCGCGAACCCTACATTTTGTCCATGCGTCCCATAGACGTGAACCCAAAAGGAGCATCAGTCCAGATCGCTCCCAGACGGAATCAGCCTGCCCACCAGTTCCCCTCTGCCGTCGTCAAATCCAGCACTCGTTTCCGTCGGTCACTCGTCTCTGAGAGTACGTCTTTCACTGGGCCGTAGTAGTTTCCGTTTAGGACAAGCTTTAGTGCTGTATGTAGAAGATCGAGACGCTGAACTTCAATATCGTCTGTAGGAAAGAAGAGAGGCGCGTCTTGGGCCAAGGGGAACGCCCTTCCATGGATCTCCCGAAAGTACTCTAGGTGTAGAAGCAAGCGGAGGTGAGTAAGTCTCAAAGGCAGGCATAGAAAGGAAGAACGTACCAGATGCCTCGTTGGAAGTGAGAGTGATCATGCTATCATTGGTAAACCCAGATGTTGTAGTGCTGATGCTGTGAGTATCCGACCAATCATCTTCAAAGTCGTTGACGTAGTAAACAGGGGTATCTTCGCTGCCCTCCATGGTGTCCTCAGTCCGATGGCCTGGAGAAAATTAAGATGAGACGAGCTTTATACCACAAATCTGCCTCGCTTATAGGTTGCATGGCACAAGCGAATTTCAAGCTAACATTCCGTTTCAGGCGTCTCCGCAACCTTGCCATCGTTTAAATTTCGAAGGATTTGGCGGACATCAGACACCACGGGAGCGAAGTCATGGACAGGCCGAGGCC